>PVIU01018202.1:0-39658 GCA_004026605.1 Ondatra zibethicus
CAGGGGACTCGCCCTTCCCCCAAGGCCTCAGCCCGGGTGGGCCGAGCTCAGGTGCAGCCGGGACAGGGTCCAGATGAATCCGCGGAAGCTGGTTGGGCGAGGATCCCGGTCCCAAAAGCAGGCCTACTGAGGGTTGCCAGCTCCTCTCTGCTCGGCTCCGTGGGACAAAAAAGCTGTACTTAATTTTTTTATAGTATCTGATTTCATTACTTCCATTGTGGACCAGACATTTCTGTCTCTATTGGCCTACCCTTGTCCCTTTGGGAAAACCAATGGTTTGTAGTTCTCTGCTTTAATTTGGGCTCTCTTCTCTTCTATCTATCTACTTATCCATTCCCTTATCAATACTGCTGAAGCCTTAGATGGTGGATCTGGGTATATGTGCCTGCCTGGCGTTTGTCTTCAGTTTTACATATCTGCTGTAGGGTTAGAAACGATGTTGTTTTTGCTGAGGATTTAGTTTGCTGTGTATATACGTCAACTAGAAAAAATGGATACTGTGATTGTCCTCACTGCTGCTGATCAAAGAATTGCTCTGTATTAATTTATAAACTCTTGACTTCTTGGCACTTCATTTCAAGGCTTTATGAATGTGTATCTACATAAATTTCGCTGGAATTTTATTTAAGACTTCAATTCAAGGGCATGCTATTGAAGACAGTACTTTATTCTTGAATTCTAATTATTCCTATAATGCTGGTTTATAGGAAATTAATAGTTTTTTTAAAACTATTGTTCAACTTCTTAGCTTTTAATATTACCTCCATAGCCATAGAGTTTCAAGGCTCTATTTGGTCATTTCTCTTCCAGAATGGTGCAATCCCATTGTTGAATTTCAGAGATTGCCCAGCACAGCCAGGAGGGGGAGCATAGTGACCATAAATTGAGAGGTCCAGGCAGCAGCAATGGTTGCCTGGCAACGCAGGTGCAAGCCTATCCCTGTGTCTGCCCTGCCTTCCAGAGCCCAGTTTACTGTTGACAGATTTGGGGCCATATCCACGGGAGGATCAAACTTTGTTCTCCTAATGAACGACTTGGGGAGATGCCTCCGATGCTTCAGGACACCTGGAGGCCGCAAGAGAAAAGATGAGATACGAGCGAGGGAGGAAAGTCCTTTCATCTCCTAGACCACGGACTGGGAGGGAAACCCGCACATGTTTTCTTCTGTTATGCTCTAGCAAGACTGATTTCAGAGACTTTGAACATTAGTCATCATAGCGAGTTGAAGTTTATTTATGCATTTATTTAGTTACTTTCCGATTCGTTTGTTTCTGAAGAGAAATGCCAGTACAGAGAAAAGTGGAATTCCAAATGGCGGCATCAGGATGGCTCCTGAAGCTGGGGAAGCCCCACGTAGGGCATCCCACCGGAGCCCAAGAGCAGGAGTCAATGTGTCCTCACATACATGCTTTTCTTGAATGTATATTCGTGGTTCATTTTCTTACAGTGTAAAAGTAGGTAAAATCGCATGGAAAAATTGAAATGATGACATGGTAAAACGCAAAACCGTATCTAGGTTTAATATATTACACCAAAATATATATTTAAATATATTACATCAAAAGTAGAGCATATTTAAAAAGCAGAGCATATTTAAAAAGCAGAGCATATTAAAATGTATGTTGTGTTTTTAATGGAAGCAGATGCATTTCTTTTTATCTTTGCTGTTGAGAAATTCACAGTTTAACAGGTGGCATATTTTGTAATGGTCCACAGAACAATCTGTTGCACAGTTGATACTACCTTGTATGAACTTTCTGTCAAGCTTTGACTTATGCCATCAAATGGCAGGAGTAATCTCTCTAGGATTTGCACATTTTAAACAAAGCTAGATTTTGCTAAAGGTAACTTTACACTCTGCCTTATTCCCTTGAGGCAGGGTTGCTCTCTGAAGCTACATCTAGACTGGCAGCTGGCATCCCAGTGGTCTGTGTCTCTCGGTGTTTCCTCCCCACAGCACTGGTGTAGCAGGAACATGAGGGCCACACCCAGCTTTTTACATCAGCATTAGGGATTGAATTCACATCTTCATGTTTGTGCAACAAAACCATCTCCCCAACCCCTCTAAGCAATTCTTAATTCTGGGCTTTAAAAAATTTATTTATTAATTAATTTTATAGTTATTACTTTACTTAATCCATACAGCATGGTAAGGTGTTCCTCTCTGTTAGAAAAGTAGGAAACCTGAAACTTGGGGCTTGTTCAAAATCACACACAGCCAGGAATTGATGGTGTATACTTTAACTCTAGTACTCAGCAGGCTCAGGCAGGAGGATCAGAAACAACAAGAGAGCCAGGGACAGACCCATGCACTTTGCCTATATACAAATAAAAATACAAACAATAAACAGCTTTTATTTAACGGATGCCAGTTTCTGAGAATGTTTGGGGAAGAGTTGTGGGATCCTACCTTGTTTAAAAATAAAGGTGACTAACCTAACGGGTCAGGCTACCCTAGATGCGTAACAGCATTATCCAGAAATAGCCAATCATGCTGGTGTCAGATACCTATGGTCTGCGTACTGGTTTTGATGGCTCTGACATTTACCTACTATGTAACTTTAAAAAAATATTTATTTTTATTTTATGTATATAACTGTTTGCCTGCATAGGTGTAAGTACACGATGTGCATGAACGGTGCACACGGAGCCAAGAAGAGGGCACAGGATCCTTAGACCCTGGGCTCTGCAGGTTGGTGCAGACAGAGGTGGGAAGAGGGCCTTGGATCCTCAGACACTGGGCTCTGCAGGTTGTTGGCCTTGACAATCCCTTTGTTTTGAAACAAAGGCTCCCTGTGTAGTTCAGAGTGGCCGAGGACTCACCATTGTTCAGCCTGGCTTTGAACTTCTGCGTTTTAAAATACAAAATTTAGGGGGTTGGAGAGATGGCTCAGTGGTTAAGAGCACTGACTGCTCTTCCAGAGATCCTAAGTTCAATTCCCAGCAACCACATGTTGGCTTACAACCATCTGTATTGAGATCTGGTGCCCTTTTCTGGCTTGCAGGCATATATGCAGGCAGAACACTGTATACACAATAAATAAATAAATATTTTTTAAAAAACAAAATCCAAAATTTAAACACATACTTCTTAGCTCCTTTTTCCCTGTTGGAGAAAATTCTGTTGGCATGTGTGATGGTTACTGAAACTTGATCTGGTTTAGAATGACCATGTTTTGCTAAAATCTCTTTCCTGGGGAGGAAATAAACAATGTCTTCGCCTTCTTCAAGGCTCCAGTGATGAAGGGAGGTTCACCATGGGGAACTACTGAGTTTATCAGGCTTACAGAGCAGTTGGTGAGGGGTGACAGGCTGAATTGTGGGTGGTCTTAAAGTTGCCACACTGGCCTGGTGGCGGTGGATCATGCCGGCCTTTAATCCCAGCACTGAAGAGGCAGAGGCAGGACAGCCAAGGCTACCCCAAAGAAACTCTGTCTCGAAAAAAACAACAAAGAACAAAACAAAACAAAAAGCAGCCACACTGAAGATTTACACTCAGTGTGGATAATGAATCCCCCTAGGTCCCCCTAGAAGGAACCCCTTCCCCAGTTCTTCCCAGGCTGTATATTTCTAGCTCCTCCCCGAGGCCGTATGCAATTAGGGCAGAATTACACACAACTGGTTGGGAGGAACAGCTAGATAGATACTCAGGCGACCCTCCCCACCTCTCCTTTAAGAGAAGGTCAACAGCCAGCAAACCCGGCTATAGTGATGTAAGCTGGCACAGCTGAACTCAGGAAGATGGCGGCAGTTTGTCTTGGAAGATAGTCCTGCACAATGACACCATGTGTGCGTCTCTAAGTGTGTCTATGAGGGTGTTTCCTGAAGCATTTCATGGAAGAAAGGAGACTCACCCTGGATGTGGCAGGCACTGTGGATGGGGTGGGGTTCCTGACTTACTAAAAGAGAGCGAGAGAGTGAGTTGAGCATCAATATTCATGTGTCTCAGCTTCCTGACTAGGGGCCTCATGCTCCTACCACCCTGCCCTTCCCTCTGTGATGGAACTAAATGCCAACACGAACACCTCCTCTCTGGAATTGCTTCTTGCCAGGTATTTGGTCACAGCAGCGAGACGTGTAATTAACATGATGGTTAAATGTAATTAACACCAGGGCCAATTTATGCTCCTTATTTGTTTCCTTGCTGGCACTTTTGGCGGCATATTTAAGAAATTAACAATTAAAATCGTGAAGGTTTTCTTTTTATTTTTTTCCAAGTTTTAGTTCTAGCCCTTTAAATTTAATTTTGTTCTTTAAATGTCATTTTTATCCACTTCAATTATTTTGGTGTGAGTGTATGAATGTGTGCACATTTCCACGTATGGGTGCATGTGTGGAGGTCTCAGGGTTCAGATCCCGGTACCTTTCTGTTTGAGACAACGTCATTAGCCTGGAACACTGGCTGGTAGGCCAGGCTAGCTGACCTTCTAGAGATCCTCCTGTCTCATCAACACTGGGGTTACAAAGCTCAGATCACCTTGCTTGAATTTTTACATGGGTCCTGGAGGGAAGACTCAGGTTCCAATGCTTATAATGCTAGTGCTGTACAGGCGAGCCATCTTGTCAGCCTTCAGTTATTAATTTTATATATATTTTTTGTTAAAGTCTGCCCTAGTTTGCTTCTCTGTGGCTATGATAAAATTTTGACTGAAGCCAGCACAGGAGAGGCAAGAGTTTATTTCACCTTACAACTGGTAGGACCCATTTCCTTCACTGAGGGAAGTCGGCAGGAATCTGGAGACAGAAAGTGAAGCAGGTTGTGGAGGAGTGTTTCTTACTGCCCTGCTCTCTATGGCTTGCTCAGCTTGTTTTCTTATGCAACCCAGGGCTACCTGCCTGGGGGTGACCCCATCCACAGCTGGGTTGGGCCTTCTCATAGCAATCATTAATCAAGGAAATACCTCACAGACTTGCCTATAGAACAGTCTGATGGAGCCAAGAGTTCTCCACTGAGGTTCCCTCTTCCCAAAAGAGTCCAGCTTGCATCCAGCTGCCACACAGAGAAAATTCCAGTGAGTACCAGACTTGGACTCAGTCAGTGGAGCCAGGTGAAAGCTCATATTTGTGAGACTCAGCACGTGATGAGCGGCAACAGGGCTACATAAGTTGCTCAAACATGGGATCCTGCTCTCATCTAAGCATCTAGGGAGAGGCCACAGACACAGGACCTTGGTTAATGCTAATGCCCTGTTTGACGTTGTATGAAAGCCTACTCCCTTTCTAGGCCTCCATTTCCCTGTATTTACAATCAGAGTAGATGAGGCCTGCATCCATCTTAGTACTCGATTCTAGGATTCCTGTTGTAGGGTAAAAGGGACAACTGGAGCAGGAAACCAACCAATCACTGAGCACCCTGACTCTGAACCCAGAGCCAGTAAAAGAAACACACCCTGAATCTGAGACCTGGGCCAGGGAAAGAAACATCTTAATCCCAGAACCCAGGACCAAAGAAACACTCCCTGACTCTGAAACTAGTGCCAAAGAAATACACTTTGTCCCTAGAATCAGAACCAGTGAAAGAACTATGCCCTGGTCCTAAGATTAGAGTCAAAAAGCTAAAAAGGACCAGTGAAAGAAACAGTTTGGCCATGAAGTCAGAGCCATCTCTGCCCCTGCCCAACTAAACTAATCAATCTCTGAGCAGAGAAAAACTAACCAATCCCTTTTCTCCCTGAGAAAACTCTGCTTTAAAGAATCGTCTAAGGTTGAAAACCGTCTAAAGACGGCTAGCTCCGCAAAGTGTTGAAGCAAGGCCAACCTTCGCAGTAAGTGGTTACACAATGCCCTCTGGTGTGCACAGCAGAGAACTGCATGCAAGTACGAGTGAAAGATTAAACCACAACTCTTGGATTCATTGCTTTTGGGGTGCCGTGTTGATGAAGTTAATGTATAGGATTTAAAATTAAAATGGACGCTGGAGCTCCGACTCTGTATGTTTATGAGAATAACCTACGGGGTCGGGCCGGCTGCTGAGCATGGAGAAAGGACCTAGAAAGCCTTCATTGCCCCGAATCCTGACGGTGGGGTCACAGATATCGCCTCACCAAGCAGGAACTGTGTCCATCTGTTCCCCACTCCCCATTCTCTGGCTTGGCTGTAGAAGGGCTCCAGCATGAATGCAAATCTCAGTTCTTTTCAGTGTCTGTGGCTCTCTATTAAGTTGTGTCAAAATATTTTGGAATTTAAATGAAGTGGGCAAATTTCTTGAATGGAAAACAAAATGTACTGACTCCTATAATGGTTAGTGAATTGTTCCTACTCAACCAAATGACCAAGAAAGCCAATCCCTTCCTTCTCTTGTACCCACTTCTGACTTCTTTTCTTACTCAAAGTGACTTATTTTTTTTTTTTAGAGTGGTATTCAGATTGGCCTCTCAGATTTCATATTGCTATCCTATGCTAATTCCAGTGTAACTGTAGTTGTCACAAAGAGGTGACAGTGCTAATGTCACCTTGAGAACCAGGTAGTAGGGTCTGGGATATAACTCAGTGGTAGAGTGCTTGCCTAATATGTTCAAAGCCCTAGGTTTGGTTTACAGCAACACACACAAACACACACACACACACCAAATGAAAATAATACAAACAGAAGAATTAGGTGGCATTGGCAAGGGAGTCATCCATATGAACATTTTCCTAAGAGAGACACATACCCTTGTAGACAAAGCCCACTCAGGACAACCACCTTCCCCTACTTCCTAGGCACAGTGCCTGATGTGGCCAGCTGACTGCATTGCAGCCGTTGGACTATGAATGGATGTGTCATGTCCGTTTGTACCAAAATATCCTGATGCATTTGTGCTGTCCTATGCTCTCTTCCCCTTCTGCTGGCTGCAGTTGGAGCAAATAGAATAACTTTTCTCCCCACATTGTATTGTGGAGGGAACCTACCTGCCCATAAGAGATATTGGCTTTGACTGTCAGTGAACAAGCAATACGCCCCTGGAATACCAAGCCCTCCACCCCAACACACACACACACACACACACACACACACACACACACACACACACACACACACACACACAGGGTTGGGGCCTGTGTTTTTGACAACTAGTGTCAATGTAGTTGGTA
Source organism: Ondatra zibethicus (assembly GCA_004026605.1). NCBI lineage: Eukaryota > Metazoa > Chordata > Mammalia > Rodentia > Cricetidae > Ondatra > Ondatra zibethicus. The sequence goes on from PVIU01018202.1 coordinate 7,075, forward strand.
CAGACGTTGGGGTGTCTGTGACACCGATACTTCTGATGTCAGTGACTTAAATGATTTTTTTCCTGTATCAATCATTGTTAACTTTACCTGGGGAGCTGAGCAAATGTCTACTCACCCACATTAGAAACCAACAAAAGACCAAAGAAACAGCATCATTCAAGTCCAGCTTAGTGAACCAATGAATTTAACCACAAGCAACAAGAACACAAATAACCTACAGATACAAGTTGCTAAGAGTTCAAGCTGGCCGCAGCCATGTTGTCCCTGGAGGCCGAGTTTCACAGTATTCTCTGAACTGTATGTGGCTCAGATAAGGAGAAGTGGGTTTTAGCTGTAGCTGTGTCCAAAATTCCTGAGAGGATCACCTAAATGACAAAGGATTTAATGTGGCCACCGTTTCACAGGGTTCAGCCTGGTTGCTCTAGCAGAGCATCATGGTGGGTGCAGAATGCAGAGGCATGGGTGGATAGAAAGGAGGAGGAAGAGTAGGGACAGAAAGAAGAGAGGAAAGGGGAGGAGGAGGGAGAAGATGATAAGAGAAGAGAAGGAGACGGGGGAAGGGATCAGCCTTCAAAAACACATATCCAGTGACTTGCTTCCTCCAGTTAGGCTCCACCTCCTAAAATTTCCCAGACCTCTCCAAACAGTACCACCAAGTGTTCAATACACGAGCCTGGTGGAGACATTTCATAAACCATAAAACTGGTGTTGCTGCAGTCTCCACCACGCTTCAATTGGGAATTCTTCATTGTGCTGGGTGAGCAAGGCTCCTCCACGGCTTGTTCATGCATCACCCAGCTAGAGGGGTCCTGTTTGAAGGAGCGATGCTTCGTGTGGTGTGCCATTTTCTTCTTGGGTCATTTCTCTAGTCCTTTAAAGAATGTGACAACTGACTGGGCAGTGGTGGGGTGCATGCCTTTGATCCCAGTACTTGGGAGGGAGAGGCAAGCGGATCTCTGTGAGTTCGAGGCCAGCCTGGTCTATAGAGTGAGTTCCAGGCCAGCCAGGATTGTTACACAGAGAAAAACCAGGAAAAAAGGTGACAACTGGAGTATGCAGTAGTTTAGATATCATATGCCCACAACCACCTCAAGGCTCATGTGTTGAAAGGCTTGGTTGATCCCCAGCAGATAAATTCACTATTGTGAGGTGATTCGACCAAGAGGACTCTTACTAACCACTGGGTTAGTCTACTGATGGAGTCACTATTTGATGGCATATTTGGGAGGTGTGCCTTGTCAACTTGACAGAATCTAAAGTCACCCGGGGGTTGGGTGTGCATACCTGCCAGGGAATTATCTTGATTGTATTAATTGGGGCATGTCTTAGTTAGGGTTTCTATTGCTGCAATGAAACACCATGACCAAAAGGCAAGATGGGGAGAAAAGGGATTATTTGGTTTATACTTCCAGATTATAGTCCATCACTGGAGGATGTCAGAGCAGGACCTCAAGCAAGGCTGGAACCTGGATGTAGGAGTTGACCCAGAGGCCATGTAAGGAAGCTGCTTACTGGCTTGCTTCACATGGCTCGTTCAGCCTGCTTTCTTATAGAACCCAGGACCACCATCCCAGGATGGCACCACACACCATAGGCTGGGCCCTTCCCCATTGATCACTAATTGAGAAAATGGCTTACAGCTGGATCTCATGGAGGCACGTTCTCAACTGAGGCTCCTTCCTCTCTGATGACTCTAGCTTGTGTCAAGTTGACACACAAACCAGGCAGTAGAGCAGGAAGACACGCCCACTATGGGTGGCAACATTCTTTAGCTAGGGTCCTCCTCTGTATAAGTAAAGAAGTGAACTGAGGAATCGTGTGCATTCATTGCTCTTTTTTCCTATCTCTCTCTCTCTTTCTCTCTCTCCTCACGCTTGTGGACCACCATGCAAACTCTCATCTATTGCTCCAGCACCATACCTGACTGCCTACTGTTGCTGTTACAATCCCTGTCATGATAGCCTTGGACTCACCCAATGAACTGTAAGCCCCAAATCAAATCCTTTCTATTATAATATGCCTGAATTGTGGTGTTTGTCTAAGCAATAGAAAAGTAACTAACACTGTGGTGTGCCCTTGGGGTCAGGATGCTTTCTTTGCCCCTCATTGCCTCCTGTCTAAGGTGAGTCACTCTCTTCCATTTTATGGATCTATCATGCTATTCCGCATTACCACACACAGACCCAGGAACAATGAAGCTATGTCAATTGGCCATAGACAGAAACATCGGAAAGCCATGAGCCAAAAGAAATCCTTCCTCCACTACACTGTTTTTCTCAGAGTTGGAAAGCTGACCACCAGTGCTGGCTTTCACCCTGAAGAAGATAATAAAACCTAGAGATACTTAAGTAATCTGTGCAGTGAGATTTTTTGAGTTACATACATTCAGACTAGTATTGAAATATAATTTGTTGTTGTTGTTGGGTTTTTTTTTGATGGAAACTACTATCTGGGGTCTGGATTATGTGCAACCACGGTGTATTTAATACAAATACTTAGTCTTGAAGGATTATATATGTTTACCAGGCTCAAAGACTTTGATATACTAAGAAGGACAAATTATATAGTGTTTAAGCTTTGCTGCTAAAAATTATAAACACATTTTAAAGATAGAAGGTATTGATTTACTGATTATTCCCATGAAGTTCAACCCTCTAGTGCTGGCATTACAAGTATGGCCATGCCTGAAGAAAGTATTTTTTGCTTATTATTTATGTTATTTATTTATTTTGGCTCACACCGTTACTAGGATCTTTGTCTGACTTTCCCTCAGCTTCTTGTACCTTGTGATCACCATCAGAAGAATTCAGATGAGACATAGAGTGTAGTGTAGAAGACAGAGTATACTGTGTGATAGAAGACAACACTGTCAAGCAGTAAGAGTGGACAGTGGCCAAGAGGCCATGGTACTGATCTACACTGTTTGCAGGTCTTATATGATTTTTAAAGTCTCTACACTAGGTAGCATTCCTGAGGGGTGTATGTCCCTCCCTCCCTTTCTCCCTCCCTCCTTTCCTCTCTCTCTCTCTCTCTCTCTCTCTCTCTCTCTCTCTCTCTCTCTCTCTCTCTCTCCCTCTCTCTCTTCTGAGGCAGGGTTTCTCTGTGTAATAGCCCTACCAACCTGGAACTCACTTTGTAGACCAGGCTGGCCTCAAACTCACACAGATGTGCCTCCACATCCTGAGTGCTGGGATTAAAGGCGTGCGCCACCATACCCAGCTGAGAAGTGATTTCTTTTAAAAATTTACCTATTTTTTATGCATATGTATGTATACTTGCATGAGTTTATGTGCACCACATGCATGAAAGGGCCCATGCAGGCCATAAGAGAATGTCAGATCCCTTGCAACTGGAGTTACAGAGGGTTGTGAGCCTCCTGATGTGGGTGCTGAAAACCCAGCCCAGTCCTCTACAAAAGCAATAAAACTCTTAACTGCTGAACCATCTGATCAGCTGCTGTCCAGACTGACAAACCCTTCTGATTGGGTCTTATAGGAGGGGCAATTTTCTTCTTCAGAAAGCTTTCTGTGAATTAGTTATCTTGTAAAATTCAGGCCTCTCAGAACCAGGTAGCGGTCTTGGCAGTTCCTCTTAAAGCCAAAGATAGGACCAGGTTTCCCTTCCTCTGAGCAGTAAATGAGTCTTTAGTTCTAGTTCTTGGCTTTATAAACTGTTGATTATGAGGGAAGAGTCCAGCCCTAATGTCTTCTAATCCTGATAATGGCTTTACTAGCTCCCTAACAGTGCTGTGCATGGTGCCCAGGGCCTTATATGTGCCAGACAAGGCCATTACCACTAACCTACACCCTCAGCTTTGGATTCTATTTTAAAAACCTCAATCTTCCTCTCCCCCTTCCTTCCTTCCCTCTTTCTCTCTCTCCTTCCCTCCCACATCTCTCTCTCTCCATATATGTGTGTGTGCGCACGCGTTTATATATATATGTATTTGTATATATACATATTTTTAAAAAATATTGTATCACAGATTTTATGGCAAATCTTATGAAAAATGTCCACCATGTATCACAATTGGCAATACCAGTCCTCATTGTCTGTCTAATCAGCTAAATTACATGTACTTTATGTTGAAAAGAAATCCAAATCTGGCCTAATTTTGAACTTAAAAATGTATTCAAAGTTCTTTCTTTCTTTCTTTTTTTTTTTTTTTTTGAGACAGAGTTTCTTTGTGTAGCCCTGGCTGTCCTGGAACTAGCTCTGTAGACCAGGCTTGCCTCGAACTCACAGAGATCCACCAGCGCTGGTATTAAAGGCATGTGCCACTGCTGCCTGGCAAATGTGCTTTTGTGACAGATATATAGATATGGATGAATGGAGAAATGAATGAATGGACTGGTGAACAGTAAGTAGATGGTTGAATGGATGGATGAACATATATATAGAAGGATGATTGAATAGATAAGGTTGGATAGAGGATAAACATTCTTGGCTGCTCTCTAGATCAAATAACTCGCTAGTCTCTATTATTTCTTGTCTTCCCTTCTATCTCGTGTGTGTATGTGTGTGTGTGTGTGAGAGAGAGAGAGAAAGAGAGAGAGAGAGTGAGAGAGAGAGAAAGAAAGAGAGAGAGAGAATAGTGTATGTGCCTGCGTGTATGACTATACATACCCATGGATCCCACCAAGTAAGTGGAGACCAAAGACAAAACCTCCTGTCTCCACTTTCTACCTGATGTAAGACCCCAAACACCCAGAAGGAATGGTTTGAGCTCCCTTATCAGGGTTTTGAGCTCTGCACTCCCACCTCTCCCTTTGTAGCCAGTGCTCGGCAGCCTAGGTTTTGTTGGCTGGGCTTGTGGCGGCTCTAGGTGCCTTTTCACCCAGGGACTGACCCTGAGCCCTGCACCATGACTGGGCTGCCTGAGTCAGTGGCACCCTCACACCTCTCTTCCTTCCTCTTGTCTCTTCCCTGTTCTGTTTGTCTGTCTACCCGTCTCTCTCATGTCTCCACTCCAAGATGGCCTTTCACTCTCCCCTTCTCCAATAAACCTCTCACACTAGCTCTGCTGTTTGTGGTGTGTTCTCTCAGTGGCACACCTTGGCAGGGCCCGCCGGAAGGGCCCACTTTGCCTTTTTTACTCACTAGGCTTTCCTGGCGTTTGGTCTGGCGTTGCTGGGATCTTGCCTGCCTGCTCTACCCACCTTGATCCTGCCTTCCCAGAGGGAGCCATGGTCCTGGTCCCCCAATTCATTTCTCAGTCATCACCAGATATTAGAAAGAAATTGAAAAAGGCTGAGGGTGGTCCCCAGCCCCCGTGCAGTAATTGGTGAAAATGGATTTTCAGGTTTTTAACGCCTGAGAGGAGACAGCTGAGTCTTCCTGGCAGGCTCGACTTCAACAGAAGGCTATGCTCCAAGCTCACCCCTCGGCAGCTACCCTGAGGCCATTGGCATTCCTGCAGAGGGAGCAGGGGATGTCCACAAGGCTCCCTCCTGCCAGAGCCCAGTCAAAGTCAACTCCACCAGGGGCTAGCTTCAACTCCGGCCAGGAAGGCTTTTGGTCTTGATGCTGCCCAATCCTTGGCCATCAACAAGGCCAGCCTGGCCACTGGAAGTTGGAATGCCCTCATGTGGGCTCATCCTCTATGTCCTGCCATGGAGGTCCAGCCCCACCAGCACAGGCATCTGAGACTGTTCCAGCCTTTGAGTTCCTTAGGCTGATGGAGGAATGATGGCACCCACTCTGAGACTCCCATCACCCTCGCCGAGCCCAGAGTAATGCTCCAGGTAGTGGGAAGTCCATAACCTTCCTGGTGGACAAAGGACTACCTTTTCTGTTTTGAATTCTCACTCAGGTCCCACAGTTCCCTCTCCAATTTCTGTCCTGGGGCGGATGGCACTCCCTCCTTTCTGCCCAAGACCCTGCCACTTCCCTGCATTCTTGCAGGATGATTCTTCTCACACTCTTTTCTGGTCATACCCATTTGTCTGGTACCTTAACTTTCCTGTGATATCCTCAGCTGCTTTGGAGCCCCCATCTCCTTGGTTCCCACACTCTCTTCTGACTCCCGTCTTTTTCTTCCCTTAATTGCCTCACAGGTCCCTGCAACCACACTCTGTTACTTTCTCCTCTGATACCCCTTCCCACTCCTTGCTGGATGGAGGCTGTGAAAGAAAGCCTTAATGCTCTCTCCAGCCTGGTCTCCTAGACCAACCTGTCCACAGACCTTCTTTTGTTGCTGGAAGCTCTCTTATAGACAGATCAGGAAACTACCAGGCAGCTTATGTGGTGGCTACTTCCACTAAAATGGTTGAAGCAACCCATCTGCTGGTAGGGTCGTCTTCATGAAAGGTCGAATTAATTACCTTGACTAGAATGCTCCATATATATAATATATAGGAGTTAACGGGATAACATCCAAACTGACTCTAAATATGCTTTTTTTAATAGCCCATACTCATTCTGTCTTTTGTAGGGAAAGCGGCTTCCTCATTACCAAGGTCACTCCCATTGTTCATGGACCCCTTATAGCTAAGCTCTTGGAGGCTTTACAGCTCCCTGCAGAGGTATCCATAATCCCCTGCTGGGCACAGCAGTCCTCCAAGGACCCAGTGGCCTTAGGCAGTGTCAGGGCTGATTCAGTAGCCTGGGGACTGGCCTCAAGCTCCACTGGATCTACAGGACTTGCATTTGTTTTTAACACCCACCTACCAGCACTGTTACCAACCAGAGGTGAGGGATGAACTCCTTAATAAAGGGGCCGCACAGACAAAAGACAGATGGTTCTGAAATAACGACCTCATCCTCCCCCCAGGATCAGACACTCTCCATCATTCCAGACATCCACCAAAGCTTACATATAGGCTCCAAGGCTTTGTTCCACATCTTAGAGACCCTCTTTGATTCCATCCATCTTTGAACCCCTATTTTATAGGTCCACTCCTTCTGTCAGACACATGCTAAGGTCAACCCACAGGGAGCCCTCCAGATACAGCAGCCCTTGCATCGTCTCCAAGGACAATGATGGGGCTGGGACTGGCAGGTTGACTTTACCTACATGCTCACTCATAAAAAGCTCTGCTATCTCCCAACTTTTGTTGACACCTTTACAGAATGGATAGAGGCCTTCCCCACCTCCAGGGAAAGGGCAGATGTGGTGGCTCAGGGTCTTCAAGCTTGTGTCTGAAACCCTGAACGTCTCCTGGAAACTCCACATCCTCTACTGCCCACAATCCTCAGGAAAGGCTGAGAGGGCCAACAAATCTCATCAAACAACTCACCAAGCTCTCTGTTGAACTCAGGTTATCTTGGCCCACCCTCCTCCCCATTGCTCTTACCTGCCTCCATACCACTCCAGGCTCTCCTACAGGCCTAAGTTCTTTTGAGTTCCTTTATGGAAGTCTATTCCTCTTCAACCACTACCTCCCGGCCCAGACCCCTTCACTGTTGGGGTCCCTACCCTATCTTTCTCCCATATGGTCTCTTCTCCATTCACAGGCTGACAGCTGTCTCCCTGCCCCCATGCCAATGCACCCAACTGGTCCTGAGCCGACCCCACTTTCCCTGGGGGACTGGGTACTCCTCAAGCAGTTATCTCCTAAGTCTCTGTGGTGGTCAGGACCCTACACTGTGATCCTCACCATCCCTTAAGCTGTCACTCTCTGGGACATTAGTGCTGGTCCCACCTCTCCAGACTCAAGTGGGCATCTAACCAGGATGAATGGTCTGTCCAGCGACTTGAACACCCCCACCTTCCAGCTTTCCAGAATGTTCCAAAGAGGGGCCAAGATAGTCAAATCTATCTACTCTTGTATCTTACTTATTCACCTTTGTCTCTTTTGCCCTCTAGGCTATATTTTCCCTCAAAATTTTCATGCCTTTTAACGCAAAGCCACGGCCTTTGCTATGACACCAAGGTGTAAATCTGTTCCAGCTGTTTTGCAGAAGCCTGCAAGTTTCTGGGGAAAGAGTGCTGCTATTGTATCAGTGAATTTGGTCTGGTGGAAACTAATAAAGAGTCATTCCACAAATTGTCTGAGGAACTTTGCCAATACAACCAGGGCACATCTTTATTCCATTCTCTTGGGCAATCTTCACTCTTCCTATGCCTAGCCCCATTCATACGGTCGGTGGTAATAATCTATTTTTTTTTTCTCCTAGCAACTTACCTTCTCTGCTCCCTGCAGGAATGGATTTGTGGGGTCTCCGGGGTGGTGGTTAACCGAATGTTCCTTCACCTATAACTCCCACTGAGCATGAGTCCACTGACTTCCGACTCCCCTTTTCCACATCGTCCCATGCTAACAGGAAGTAGCCAAATTTGAACTGGCTCCCATATACCTAAAAGGTCAGGATGTTTGACTGGGATTTCCAGCTCACTCCTGCTTAATCTGGAAAGCTCCATTCCTCTCTCGCAAAACCCCACCCTTTCAGAGACTTTCCAACAAAGAAAAGGTGCCAAAAAAGCCCAGGTCAGCATTCTTGGAAGCTGAAGAGCTCCTCCCCTGAAGCTGCCAGCAGCTCAAGTGCCCACCTAAAGGTCAGCTTTTGACCATACTTGAGCCCAAACCCAGCTTGTGCTGAGCTGTCATCACTCCTCACCTGCAGGCTATATAAGCGTGTGACTTCTCTTGCCTCTGTCTCTGGGGCTGGAGAACTCACCCAGGAGTTGCTTTGCTCAAATAAACCTGTTCTTTTACTTTTTCAATTCGGTTTGATCTGGCTTACTGCGCCAGAAGAGAAACCTATTAGCACCATACAGGAAACCTATTATGGCCCTTTAATAAGTTCTTCACGTTGTGGTGACCCCTAACCATGAAATTATTTTTGTTGCTACTTCATAACTGTAATTTTGCTACTGTTATGAAACATAGTGTAAATGCCTGATATGCAGGTACCTGACATAGGGTCCTGACCCATAGGTTGAGAACAGCTGCCATGGAAGATTTGAATATAAATGTGGCTTGAGAACATTTAAGGACGCTCTTACAACTCCAGGCTCTCTGATTTCCTACTCGGGCTTACTCTAGTCCTGAAGTATGCTAAAATCTTTACCTCATTTTAGAATCCTGAAAGGAGAAAGGGGAAAGAGCCTGTTCTTTCTTCCTGGCTTTTGTCATTTCCTTGTTTTCTTTTTTGAGAAAGAATCCTATGTACTCTAGGTTACTTTTGAACTCCCTGTTGGCTGAGGGTGATCTTGAACTTATTTTTGTTAAAAAAAAATTAAAAATACAAGCCAGGTAGTGGTGATGCACACCTTTAATCCTAGAATTTAGGATGCAAAGGGCAGATGGATCTCTGTGTGTTTGCGGCCAATCTGATAAGCAGAGCTGGTCCTAGGATGGCTAGGGCTACACAAAGAAAGCTTGTCCTGGAAAACAAACAAACAAACAAAAACAAAACAAAAAATTAAAAGTACATATCTATTTAGTTTTTGTACGTGTGTGTGTGTGTGCGCCCACATGCCTTGGCACTTGTGTGGAGGTCAGAGGCAGCTGTGGGAGTTTGCTATTTCCTTCCACCACTTGGGCTAAGTTATCAGGCTTTGCAGCAAATCCCTGACAGACCTTGGACTTCTGAGCCTCTGCCTCCTCCTCTTGGGTGGAGGGATTATGAGCACGACCTGCCATCCCAGTCTGTAATCTCCTTAGTAGAGTTTATTTTCTTTGTAATAGTTTTATTGATTTTTTTCTGTTTTTGGACTTGGCTTTGTTTTCATAACTCATCCACTATTGGCCAACAATTAGCTACTAGGGACATGTCAGTCATTTGCCTAATAATACACAGATTAATTTCTTCCAAAAGGATAGCAACAGAAAGGTTTTAAATCAGTACATTTAGGTTTATATAGCTGGTCTCAACTGAATAACATTTATTTCTGGGTTATAGGACATATGTAACATACATGGTCCAGGGTCCACAAGGAAAGTTGGGTTGGGTGGGTAAGGACGGCAGAGGGAATGCTGATAGCTAATTCAGATTGTCCACCATGACGGAGAATGACGAATTAGATCTTATTTCTAATGTAGCAGGAAAAAGAGAAGTCATTTGACCAGTTTCCTACCGGGCCTCTGTGAATTCCTAAGTAAGGCTAAATGTGAAGCTGGCAGGGGTGAAGCTTGGGGTAAAGAAGGGCACTTCTCATAGCCCATCATCACACAGCCCTGCCTCCTCTCTTCTTTTTCTAGCCACTCAAGCTAATGAATGACAGCGATCCTGTTCCCAGGGCTAGAGTGACTATAAACAATGCTGCCTAGAAAAATATTGGTTTCTTGAGAGTGTTCTAAAGCTATATCCACACCTAAGGAGTGAGTCACAGTTGACGGACGTCACCTTTGGTGAGTGGTCTTAGTTTTCCTCAGTCTCTGTCTGTCTCCTACACTTCTTCTGATCCTTCTTTTTCCAGGCAGCTCCCCATACATATAGCAAGTTCTGAAGGACTCTGTCCTATGGCCAGACCCAGCCACAGGTCTTACACCTCCACAGGTGCCTCGAGTTCCGCCAGCCAGAGGAGGGGACTCACACTCCTTAGAGACCTGTCTGTATCTACAGATCTAAGATTTAATGTGCCACAATAGTATCAAGGTTGCACTGGTCTAGCCAAGTAGGCACGGTGGTACAAACTTGCAACCCCATCATTTATAAGTGAGAAAAACAAATGTCAGCCCTCTGATGTGTTTATAAAAATACCACGCCAGGATAGCCAGGGCTACAAAGAGAAACCCAAAAACAAATATTTAAGCTGGGTGGTGGTGGCACACACCTTCAATCCCAGCACTTGGAAGGCAGAGGCAGGCAGATATCTGTGAGTTTGAGACCAGCCTGGCCTATAGATGAGTTCCAGGACAGGCAGGGCTACACACAGAGAAACCATGTCTTGAAAAATCAATCAATCAATCAATCAATCAAACAAACAAACAAAAAACCCCCAAATAAAACAAAAACAAAAAACCCAATAACAAACAAAACAAACAAACAAAAAGTTAAACGAAAACCATGCCTCCTTTCTCTACTTGTTCTCATTACTTCTCAGTTATGCTGATAAATATAAAATCTTTAAATGACAGTGAACCATTCTCGGTTCAGCAATCATTTACTTACTTATCTCTCTGTGACCCTGGGGGTCATATTCACCACAAACTTGCAGGCATCATCTACTGGTGCAGGTTAAAGGATAAAAGATGAAGCTGGTTTTGACACCGATTTGAGGAAATGGTGGCCATAAGGGAATAAGAGAGGTAAGATTCACCTGGCCAGGATGATACATGCCAGCAATCTCAGTACTTGGGAAATGGAGGAAGGACGATCAGGAGTAACAGGTATCTTTAGTTACACAGTTAGTTTAAGGCCAACCTGGGCTACATGATATCCTGTCTCAAAACAAAAACAATGCTACAGGTAAAATTCTGCATCTTTGACATAGATGGGGATGCAAACCCAGCACTTGCCTTCTGCTCACCAAGCCACTTTCTTTTTTGTATGGCGGCTTCTCTATCCATCCACATGCCTTAGAAGCATGAGGGTGTCTGGTTGAGATGCATGCCCCCCATGTTCTGTCATCAGAAACCAGTGTGCAATATGCTTTTTTCCATGTCATTCTCCCCTCTGCCTGCACCAAACCTGGTGGGTCTCCCACATGTAAAAAGAAACAAAGGGACTGGGAGATGGCTCATTTGGTAGAGTGTTTGCCATGCAAGCTTGAGGACCTGAGTTGGAATCCCTATAACAATCCCTATAGGGAATACCCCTATAGCAATCCAGATGGGAGCATGTGTCTGTGATCAAAGTGATTGAGGTAGTGGAGATAAAAAGATCCCCGGGGCTGGTTGGCCAGGCACGCAACTGAGTCAGTGAGCTCCAGGTCTGTGTGAGAGATCCTGTCTCAATAACCCAGGTGGAGAATGAATGAAATACCCGACATCAACTTTTGGCCTCCAAATGCCCTCTTCCGCATGTGCATACATACATGCGTGAACACACACATACACAAAGAAAGAGAAAAAAAGGAATTAAGACCTTGCACAAACTGTGTTCTCCACTGAATTCCAAGAGGGAGACCTCCAAATGTGTGCGCAGGAGGTAAAGATGCTTCTGGACTGGAGGATGAACGGATGTAACTGCTTGCCGAAAAGGATAAAAGATTCTCAACCAGTAACTCCCTAGATATGAAAAAATGACAGGCAAGGATGTCTTACGTGAACTCAATGATCTTCTGCTGGTACGAAGAGAAAGCTCATGTTTATATGGTCCCCAGGCCCTCCTCACACCCAGGTGATATTGGTTTTGGTGCCACGGAGAGCAGCTGAGGCTCGGCACTGTGAGAGGCCAGGAAAGGCCATTGGTGAAGGTGCAGCCAGAGTAGCATTAGAAGCCCCGAGATTGAAGGCATCATGGAGAAAAGTTGAGGCTTTGTACCATCAAAGAGTCTAGGAGAGGCTGTTGGTGAAAGTGTAGCCCAGCTGCAGTAGAAGATTCCAGCATTTCGAGATGCCAGGTTGAAGAACAGGAGCAGTGGTGGAGTGGAGCCAGCCTGAGCCTAGAAGACAAGCTGTGTGTGCTGCTGCAGAGGGTGGAGCCTGGAGAAGTGACCCAGAGGACTGTAGGTAAATCTAAGATATTGACCTTGAATTATTTACACTGTTGGAGTGTGGTTTTCCTTTGTTCAGATTGTGACTGTGTCTTGATTCTTTCCTCTTGGAGTAAAAAAGTATTAAATTTATTTTTGTTTTTATAGGGACCCACAGTTGAGAGACTTTGAATTTTTAAAAGAGATTTTGAATTTTAAAAGAAATTTTTGATTTTTACAGAGACTGAACTTTTAAAGTGTTTGAATTTGTGAAGACTATTGGAATTTTAAGTTTGTAGTATGTGCTATATTTATGATATTTATTAATCTGAGATATGGGGAATGAACCAAAAAAGGAAAGTTTATGTCTTAAAAAGTTTTGTGTGTCAAGTTAAAAAGGGGTTAGTTGTGCTGGCTAATTTTCTCTTAAACTGACACAGGCCAGAGTCATCTGAGGAGGGAACCCCAATTGAGAAAATGCCTCCACAACATCCGGTTGTAGCTAGGTCTGTAGGGCTTTTACTTAATTAGAGATTGATGGGGGAGGGCACAGTCCATGGTGAGTGGGGCTATCACTGGGCTGGTGGTCCTGGGTTTTATAAGAAAGCAGGCTTAGCAAATCATGTAGAACAAGCCAGTATGTAGGTCCCCTCCATGGCTTCTACATCAGCTCCTGTTTGAGTTCCTGTCCTTTCTGAATTCCTGTCCAGACTTCCTTTTGTGATGGACTATGAATGTGGAAGTGTAAGGCCAAATAAAAATATTTCTTTCCAGCTTGCTTTTAGTCATGGTGTTTTATCAGAGCAAGATGAATTAGTAACCCTAATTAAGACTGTGAGGAAAGTTTTGCTGAGATATCTTTGAAAGTCCCTAGACTGAACGAATGGTCACTTTTGGCCTTAGCCATTTATGTACCAGGAGGTATGAGCCTTTTTCCATTCCTGGATGATTAAGTGCTTGTGTGGGCCCTGTCGTACCCCTATCAGTAGCACCAGAACTCTGAACTCTGTGCTGACCCAGAGTTCTATTAGAACAACAGGTTTATTGACACACTAAAGCTACTTCCTCACACCCAAAGTCACGACCTACTGCTGTGTGCACAGCCGTGAAGGGTGACACTCACCTAAGGAACAGTGCTCACATAGTTCACCATCATCCTAGACTCGAGTGTCTACTAACTTACAGTCGAGTGCAGTCCTTTAGTGAACTTGGCTGTCTTTATGCATCTCTTTATGCTAACATGCAACTCATGTTTCAGCCACAATCACTAAAGCCAGAAAAATAAAATGGAATTCTCTAGTACTAAGAAGTGCAGTTCTTAGAATCTGTCCTTTTAACTCTGGAATATTTACTCATGGACATTCATTCTTCTTGAGGTATTTACTTATTTACACCATCTCTCTCTCTCTCTCTTCTATCTGTCATCTATCTTGAGGTATTTTCTTATTTACATCTTCTCTCTCTCTGTCATCTATCTATCTATCTATCTATCTATCTATCTATCTATCTATCTATCTATCATCTATCTATCAATCATCTATCTATCTATCTATCTATCTATCTATCTATCTATCTATCTATCTATCTATCTATCTATCTATCTTTATGTGTGCATGTGTGCACTTGCCACAGCATGTATGTGGAAGTCAAAGGACAGCTAATGGGAATTGGTTCTCCCCTTCCATCATACAGGTTCTGGGGGATCAAACTTGGGTTCTCAGGTTTGGTGACAAGCGTCTCTACCCATAGAGCAATTTCCCCAGCACTGTTTATTTTTCATGCATGTATGCGTAGGTGCATGTGCATGTGCGAACATGTGTCTGCATATGAGGCCAGAGGATGCCCTCAGAGACCATTCTCAGGAACTCTTCCACCTTGTTTGAGACAGCATCTCTCATGGGCCTCGAGTTCATCAATTGAGCAAGACTGAGGTTAGCAAGCTCCAGGGACTCTTCCTGCCTCGACTACACCATGCCTGCCTTGGGCTGGGGCTCAAACTTAGGTCATTGTGCTACCAAGGCAAGCACTACTCACTGAGCCATCCCATCACTCATTAGAGGCTGACTATCTAGAAGTAGGAAAACAAGAGAAGGTGTGGCTTAAGTACCCAGTGAAGCAGCACAGTTGGCCCTTGATCCTTGGATGAGCTGGAACTGATGTTATTTAGACAGGCTTACTTCACCCTGCATTGTATAAATACATTCTTTCTGGGGAATGGCACAAAAATCCCAATATAGGTTAGGGAAAGGGTAACCTCAATTTTTTAAAAGATAACTCTTTAGATGGTTACACTCTGCACGATTTAGTCCTGGAATGAGAAATACCAGCACAAAACCCAAGCCAGCGCCTGCTACCTGGGGAAGCTGTGAGGCTGGCGTAAGGTGAGGGTGCTCATGATGAGAGTGGTGTTTGAAATAATGGGGTTGCTGGTCTTCCAACAAGCCTCTGTAGTTCTTTTGATTCTGCCAGTGAGGCCTCATGACCTGAGTGATTCCTGAAACCGACACAATGGAAGGAGAAAATGGGCTTCTCTAAATTGTCTTTTGACCTCCATATGCATGTTGTAACACACACACACACACACACACACACACACACACACACACACTCACTCACTCACACACAAATGCAAGCAAAAAAAACCTCTTCAGATTTGGTTTTGTACTGAAGTATCAGAGCAAGTGACTTTATGGGTGTTTAAAGCCTGTAAAGTTCAGTGGGTTACCAGGTATGTTGATCATCATAGTTGTTCATGCTTACCAGAAGGTAAGCTAGAGGTATTAGTTTTAAGCATTGGGCGGGAACCTAGAAAGTTTGCAGTAACTGACAGGTGTGTCTGAAGACACGTGGCCAGACATGGCAGAACCAGATGTAGGACTCAGGGTTCCTCATTGACTAAACTCTGCTGTTTTTATTTGTCCTCAAAATCAGCCAAGGGCAACCTGTCTAACTTCTTGATGATATACCCCCATCTTTTCTATTTTGTTCATCTTGAGACAGAGTCTGATGTATCCTAGACTGGCCTTGAATTCTGCATGTAGCAGGAGATGACCTTGAACCTCTGATCTTCCTGCTTCAGTCTCCAGAGTGCTGGTATTACAGGCATGTATTAACATACCTGATCTATGCAGTGCTGGATATTGAACCCAGGGCTTTGTTTACGCCAAGCAATCACTCTACCAACTGAGCCCAGTGTCCTCATCTTTGAATCATCTGCATTCAGAGAAATCCGGAATCCCTGTCTCACGTAGGTCCCTCTTTCTTATCACTCTAGGGTGTGCCAGTCTTTGCTACTGGTTTAGAAGTCCTATTTCCCTCCCAGGGCAGGGCTGCCTAGTCACCTCTTCAGCTGGTCTCAAGTTCTCCTCCCACCCGCTGCACAGAGACTCAGTATCCTCCGTAGAGCAGCAAGGTTCACCCACTCCAGGGTGGGATGTTGGCAATGGAAGCTGATGTGCCTTCTGGATCTTTAGTCACTCCCTTGTCCAGTGCTTATGAGCTTTTTTTTTCCTCTTAGAGTCTGGATGTAATATATATTAAAGGGTGACTGAAAAAATGGGACTTGTACAGAGAATCAGGCTGGGGTGAAAAGGGGTTTAGAATAATAGCAAGTAAGAACAGTGAGACCATGGGGCAAAAGATAGGTAAGAAAGACTGAAGCCAGGGGAAATAGGTAGGGCCTGGTGTGTGTGTGTGTGTGTGTGTGTGTGTGTGTGTGTGTGTGTGCGCACATGTCTGTACAAGCATGGGGTGGGTGAATAAGTGAGCATGAGACAAAGAAAGATACAGAGAGACACCAAGAAAGGTAGAGAGAAAAAGTAAAGCAGAGACACAGAGAGGCAGAAAACTAGGGAGATAGAGAGGAAGAGAATCACTGAGAGTCAGATAAAGAGGCAGAGAAACATATATGCACATAAAGACAAGTACAGAGGGGTCAAGGAGGAGACAGGGAAAGGGAGAGAGGAACAGGAAGGGCAGAGGGAAGGAGAGGCTAGAGTCTCTCAATGTCTCCATATGTGGAGACATTTAGGTTCAACTATTTTTCTCTTTCAATTAAAGTGGATAACCTGAAAGTGATGTGGGATTCCCCTCTGTATACTAAGAATATGTTTTATTATCAATGATTATTAAAGATGCTGTTTTGGCCAATGGCTTAGTAGAGTAAAGCCAGGAGGGAAATCCAAATAGAGATATAGAGAAAAAGTAGGCAGAGTCAGGGAGATGCCATGGAGCTGTCAAAGGAGAAAGATGCCAGCTGCCAGTCAGAATCTTACTGGTAAGCCACAGCCTCACGGCAATACACAGATTAATAGAAATGGGTTAATTTAAGATGTAAGAGTTAGCTAAAAATATGCCTAAGCTATTGGTCAAGCAGTGCTGTAATTAATATAGTTTCTGTGTTATTTTTCGGGTCTGGGTGGCTGGGAACCGAAGGAGCAGTCTGCCCCCATGAGAGCTCTGCAAATCTCGTTCTTATGGGATGGAGTAGTTGTATTCCAAGGCTGAGGATAAGGAGTTTGATCTTCAGGGCATGCTGGATGCCTGCTCTAGGAGGAGCTCTTTTGAGAAATGCCCATGCAGTATACACAGTTACAAATGCTCAGACTTCGTCTCAGTTAAATCTCTAAGCTCTTCATTTCAAAAGAATCCATTTTGTTTGTCTTTCTCTGAAAATGACCCAGGACCTGGACATACCATAAACAGCCAAGAGAGATTAGAAGCAGCTTTTGCCCATAAGAGGCTTATCCATCATAATACCCCCACCCCTTTTTTTGGGTAATTATTGGGATCTTGGACAAAAATCTGGAGATAATGATGTTTAAGTAGAATCCTAATTTACCCTTGAATTTCTGCTCAAGCTAAAGGCTTCTCTACTCTTATTATTCTTTTAATACAAGGAAGAGCCCTATGGGAAGGTGCAGAATGGGAGTTTCCAGAAAGATTGGAATTACTAATGTACAGGGGGATTTTTAACGAGAATTCACATATTTATTAGTGCCAGACCAACTTGAGCAATAAAATATAGATGCTTCCCAGGTGGAGAACATGCCTTCTGCACATCACTACACATGTGAGAAAATAGTCTGTGCTTTTTCTTGTTCCTTGTTTGAATGAGGACCAAAAATGAAAAGAGAATTCTTATGATGATATGGCTTTTCCTTTTGTTCCATGCAGTGTGGTTCCAGATACCATGGAAGATGATTGCTGGTCCTCCATTATATCATTGGGTCACATCAGGTTAATTAAAGAGTGACTTTCGGTGACTGTTAGAGAACATTATTTTAAGGTGTGTTACTTTTGTTTATGCTGCATTTGTTTAATTCTGTGAAGTTGTGATTTTTTGCCTATCTGAAACACCCAATGGTCCTAATAAAGAGCTGAATGGCCAATAGCAGGGCAGGAGCAAGGATATGCAGGACTGGCAGGCAGAGAGTATAAATAAAAGAAACGAGCCGGGCGATGGTGGCGCATGCCTTTAATCCCAGCACTCGGGAGGCAGAGGCAGGCGGATCTCTGTGAGTTTGAGGTCAGCCTGGTCTACAAGAGCTAGTTCCAGGATGGGCACCAAAGTTATACAGAGAAACCCTGTCTCGAAAAACAAAACAAAATGATAACAACAAAACCAAAAACCAAACCAAAACCAAAAAAAGGAGAAATGAGGAAGAGGGAGCAATGGGAGAACAAGGGGAGGAGGCGTCAGGGACCAGCCAGTTGTGGGGTAAGAGTGAAAGTTAGATATACTTCTGTAAGAAAAGGAAAAAGCCCAGAGGCAAAGGTAGTTGGGAGAATTTAAGCTAAGAAAAGCTGGCAGGAAACAAACAAGCCAAGCTAAGGTCAGGCATTAATAAGTAAGAATAAGTTTCTGGCATGGGGACCTTGGGGGAAGGTTAAAGAGGGGAGGGGAGAGGCAGGGAGGGGAGCAGAGAAAAATGTAGAGCTCAATAAAAATCAATTAAAAAAAGGCAACAGGGGGAAAAAAAGAATAAGTTTCTGTGTGTGATTTGTTTGGGACCTAGGTGGTGGGCTCCCCAAAAAGCCAGAAGAGCAAAACCAACAAGTGACAGGGCTTATGACCTGGAAGGAGTCAGGTGCTCTTGAATGTCAACCAGGTGATGTTTTTTTTTTTTTTTCTTAGCCACAGGGAAAAGCTTAGTGGACATTTAGTCATGATTTAAGTGGACCTTAAAGAATCACCATCAAAGGGCACAGCAGAGGGAGTCATATTTATCAACACTAAATAAACACATGGTGAAGTATGCATAAATATTCTTTATATAAACATGACACAACATTAAATAGTTCAGGTACAGACACACCACTGAGAACACATCCACTGATGTCAAAGTCGGCTGTAAACACCACCTCACCCTGAATACAAAAGCTCTGGGCTCACAACACGGATGGATGCCCTGCACAAGGGAAGGGTTCTCCACAGCCCTCCCATCCCCCCACCCGCTCCCCACACAGTCCCGGCAGAAGGAAAAGAAGGAAGGAACCCAACAATACAGCAGCCACGAGAACAAGAGCAGCAGACCCCTCCCCCGGAGAAAACACGGTGCACTTGGG
Source organism: Ondatra zibethicus (assembly GCA_004026605.1). Classification (NCBI taxonomy): domain Eukaryota; kingdom Metazoa; phylum Chordata; class Mammalia; order Rodentia; family Cricetidae; genus Ondatra; species Ondatra zibethicus. The sequence goes on from PVIU01018202.1 coordinate 26,165, forward strand.
GCAAGTCAAAGGATAATGCAAAAATCAGTTGTCACAATGGGAAGAAGGAAATTTTGAAGCAATACTTTTTCGAGTGCAATTCTTTCTTCAGAGGACGTGTAGCTTCCTGACACAAACGATTCCTGGGTGAAGGTTATATAGTGACAACCAGAAGACCTGGCTCCTGCTACATAACAGGAGGTAAAGCCTCCTTTCCTCCTGGAGGTGCCAAGTAGCAGGAAGTGAAATACAAAACTTTCTGTCAGGCCCCTGGCACAGTATTTCCTTTGCTTTTCCGTGTAAATGTAGATATATTGCTGTATGTGACATTCAAAGGTGACTCTAGGATTGAGTTTCAAGCAGTTTAGATCCCAGAAATTTTGTTTTGAAACATTCAGATTTAGACGACAAAATTCAAACATGTACATAAGTTCATTCTTTTGAGCTCAGAGGGGCCCTCATTTAGCTCTGCTGACAGAGCTAATAGCCGAGGAGACAGTAAGCACTCAGAGTCCAGTCAAGACGTGGTGCAGACTGACCCTCGAGACTGTCCGTCTAGCACAGGTTTGCTGAGAAGGCCTGGCTTCTCTGTGCTGGATATTATTCTTCAGGGTGGTTTGTGGAAAACAGCTCCAGTGTCAAAAACCCAAACCCAAACCCAACATTAAACTGGGCTTAATTCACTTTCAATATCATATTAGGATCCTAGAGAGTTTCAGTTACCAAAGTACTGAAAGCATATATGGTAGGAACATTTTGCCAGTTCAGTGTTCCCCATCATGTTATGTACACTATGTGTGTGCGTGCTGAACTCACACATAGATAGGTATACATGTATTCATATGCGATTTTGTTTGAAACTTGAACTGCACAAAACGGTACTTTGCAAGAACCAAGAATCAAATCCACAAATAGAGTTTAACAACACACCAAGAGGGGACGGAAGCTTATTGGGACAAGAGGTGTCAGCTCTGCAATGTACAAAATAACTCAGAACCACGTATTTCCAAGCCTGCCGTGCTTCACATGGGGTCTGGAGGGACACCTTGGGACCCTTGGGAAGAGCACATGGCAACTCGTGCAGGGAGGCTCACCTGTGATTTCAGAGCTAGTGGGAATGGAAAGACCTAGGCAAACCAATTTCAGAGGATACTTGCTTCAAGACAAGATTTTTTTTCTCTTTAAGAAAAAACACTTAAAAGTCTATTTCAGAATATATTTCTTTATATTCAGCAATATGTTTTTCTCTCTTTCCTGCTGAATTGGCATTTGGGCCAAAATCAGTTTATTCAATGGATCAGTAAACAGGCAGCTTCTCTCCTGTGTGGTTGATAAAAATCGCTTTATCACCATCAGGAATGGCCTCCCACCTGCTCCAGACTCCTGCTAGGCTTTGTGGGCTGATGTGCGTGTATGGTCATTGCTGACAACCCCTTTTCCTACAAGGCCTGCTCGGGCACTCGCTTGTGAAAAATGACTGACTGTCTTTGCTGGTACTGTTGTTTGCGTCTCTTCCGTTTGTCACACTGGCATAAGAGAAGCATCTTGAAGGTGGTTCTGAATGTTTTGTTGCACAGGGCATAGCACACGGGGTTCACGGTGCTGTTGATATAGCACAGCCAGTAGCCCAGATTCCAATAGGTTTTGGGTATGCAGCTGTCACAGAAGGTATTCACCAGGACCATGATGTTGTAGGGGGTCCATGTGATGATGAAGGCCAGCAAGATGGCACTGAGGGTCTGGGCTGCCTTCTTCTCCTTGATGAGTGACATCCTTTTCCGCTTGGTGATCTGACTTCTGGTCTTCAGAGCAAACCTCTTAGCCAGTGTGGCTTCCTTGAAGGATAGAGGTAGAGCAGCCGTGGTTTTGTCCACCGAGGAGTTGGTGCTAGAGGTCTTGGCTGTGTCCACGGCAGACTCTAACTGGATGGGAAGCTTGGAGAAGTCCTTCTGACAACTGTCACCATCATCCATGCTTTTCTGGGCCTGAAGCTTATTGGCATTTCTTTCCACATCAACAGTTCCCAGGTCCTCATCCGGCACCTGCAGGTTGTCTGAGGAGGGTAGCTTGGTAGCGTTGAGGATGGTGTTGTGACCTGGAAGCTTCAGTACAATAGAATAGATGGCTCTGGTCTCCGAGCCAATGTCCTCTTCATCCGAAGAGGCAGAGTTTTCCAGGGAGGCAGCAGCATCATTGTTATTCCAGCTGTCACTACTGCTATGGTCTTGGTCCATCTGCTCAACACTGGGCTTCCAGCTCTTGGTCGTGAACCAGAAGTGACAGCGGCCATACTTTCTCCTGGATGAGCGCTTCATGCTTTGTTGTAGTTCATAGCTGCTGCAGCTTCGAGAACTGCCTGTGGGGTGGACAAAGTTTTCTGCCTCAGCTTCTGTGCCAGAGGCCTGTAGCCCAGCCAGCTCTTTGGTACGTTTTTCAGTTTCCTTATAGATCCTCCAATATAAAATAGTCATGATGGTGACAGGCATATAAAAGGCAGCAATCGCCGTGCCGAAGGTGATGGTGGGCTCACTCAGGAACTGAATGAAACATTCCCCTGGAGGCACAGTTCTCTTCCCTACGAAGTATTGCCAGAACAAGATGGCAGGAGCCCACAGGACAAAGGAGATGACCCAAGCTAGCCCAATCATCACACCAGCTCGTTTGGTTGTTCGTTTGGCTCGGTAGGTGAGTGGCCTTGTGATGGAAAAGTACCTGTCAAAGCTGATGACCAGAAGATTCATGACAGAAGCATTGCTGGCCACATAGTCAATGGAAAGCCAGAGGTCACAGGCTAAGTTCCCCAGTGCCCAGCGGTTCATAATGATGTAGGTAGTGAACAGGTTCATGGAAATGACCCCGATGATGAGATCTGCACAGGCCAGGCTTAAGAGGAAGTAGTTGTTGACGGTCTTCAGCTGTTTGTTGACCTTAAATGCCACAATGACAAGAATGTTGCCAATGATGGTCACTAATGCCAGGAAGCCTGTTAAGAACGCAATGAAGACCACTTGCCAGACGGTGTGACCCCCCAGAGGGTCGTTGGAGGTGTCGTTTGAGGAGAAGTTCCCAGCTGCTTGCGAAATGTTGTAGCTGCTCAAGTGAGTCACTGTCCCCAAGGGCAGCCCTGCCTCTGAGGAACTGTGCGCCCAGGAAGAGCTGATGTTGGGAAACAAAGGCGAGGTTGTACTGTTACTGTGCAAGGCCATTGTGACTCTCTGACATAGTCTGGGGAAGAAAGAGAAAAGAGGAAGTTAGGAAAGATCTTTGTTCTGTTTGGTATTTTTTGGGGGGGCAGTTTACTTATTTTTTCATATATATGTACTTTTAAAGATTAAATTTGATCTTTGACCATTACTTACAATTCATACTAAATACTATCAACCCCAGTTTCTCTTAATTCTCTCCCCCTTCTGTCTACCTGCCCTTTCTTTTCCACAAATCTTTCTTACATTTCTGTCTACATTTTTGTTTTGAGGGAGGGTTTCAGTCTGTAACCCAAACAGGTCTGGAACTCACTCTTTAGCCTTCAAATTTGTAGCCTTTCTGTCTCAGGCTTGCAGAGCTGGAATGAGGTGGGCACCACACTTGGTTTTGTATGGCCCACATTTAGGAAGTGTGTTACAAGACACAAACTTCAAAGCAGCTGCATATAATTGAGTTAATTCTCTAATGTGAAGGGCAGGAGTCAAGGGCATGCTGGGATTGATCTGTTCAAGGCAGAATAATTAGCAAAGGGTCTGACCTTTGTGCTTTCCCTCACATGTGGAACACTGACATCAAACAAAACAGAGCCCTAGTGACTCTGATTTATTTACTTCTCTCATTTTCACAAGGGCAGTGCTTATAGGGCAATGCTTATAGGGCAATTATTCAACCATAAAGTTGCCTTCTTCCTGCTTGATAAATGGATGTGAGTTATTTGCATTTTATCTACCAGATAAAATGATGAACATTTAAATGATGAACATTTAGACATCTGAGACTTCAGACATAAGCAGCTTGAAGGTGATACCAGCTATTTAAGCCTTATTGGAATGATCCAAGCCAACCCAAAGCAAGACAGAAAATTGTGTCCATCATTTCACATAATACAGTCTCTTTATTTTCATTGTTATTTATTTAGAAAAAGGGTCTCATGTAGCTCAAACTGGTCTTAAACATATTATGTACCCAAGAATGACTTTGAATTCTTATCCTTGTGTCTCTAATTCTGGAGTGTAAGTATTAAAGGCATGCTTCACCACATGTAGAATAGGCCTGGGGAGCCTACCAGGGTTTTCTACATGGTAGGAGGGCACTCTACTAACTGAGCTACATCCTTAACTCATGATATTGTGTCTTTAAACATTATTGAAATATGTAATATACTGTTTTTTTAAAAAATAACATTTGATAGCATGCTCATTTCTTATATACTTTCTGAAGAGCCTAATCTTCCCAGGGTCTCGTCCTCTGCAAAGGTTCTTGGAGCTAGTAGCTACATTTCCTTCTTTTCTTCTGGGTCTGCATGGTAACCCTGTCTATAGTCCACCTTTCACCAACTGAGCTCCACTCTGCATCATACATTCACATCCATAGCAACTTTTAGGGCCCCTTTCCACCGCGGCATGGTCCAGGGCTCTGCACTCATGGGAACTGATCATGTTCTGGTGTCTTGTTTTCTTGCTTTATGACAGCCATGCTGATTTCATTACAAATAAACATAACACCCAGAACTCCCAAGGCTTCTTGTCTGTTATCTTTTATTTTTTTTGCTAAGGGTGACACAGCAGATGTCTGTGACTTGTCATTCTTTCAGCTGTTCTCTTGTGTCCAGCCTGATACTCTACCAGCATGTTTTGAGATAGGCGTTTGCCACCTGACCTAGAGTCCTTGACCACAGTAATGGACTTGACACACATACAAACAAAGGTCATCAGTTTGGTGAATTCACATGGATGCTGGAAAGAGAGAAAGTCTGTCTTTGGGGGTGTTGGGTTCTGTTCACCACCTTTGCATCCATATGCAAAATCCGAGATGTAAGTGAAGGCAGAAGAAAGATAGGAGACAGGAGCATGATGGGGTGGCATCCTATGAAAGAGATACAGTCTGAGGGAAGTCCTTTCAAAACTAGACATAGCTGTTCCTAAATCAACAGAACTCCCTTGACCTTGGTTATATAACCAAAATGTTCCCTTTGTTTCTTGGGCGATTGAAGGAAGGCTTTGATTACCACAACTAATGGTTCTTGATTAATCTGTTTGGTTAAAGTATCAAGTGGATATTCTAGATCAGTCTCTATATCTAATATATAAGCTGAGGATTATAGTTAATAAAGTTGTATTAGAATTTTCTTGTTAAAGCAAGTGGGTTTGAGCTGCTCTTACCACACATGCAATAATCTGCAGTAACAGATATGTAAATCTGTGTCACTATGGAAACCATTTGCTCTCTTAATATGTTGTGAATATCAACTATACAGGAAGAAATTTGTTCAAAAATTTTTTGATATGTTTGTTTATTTACTTAGCTTTTTGTATGTGTGTACATGTATTGTGGGTACATATGCCATGGTGCATGTATGGAGTTCAGAGGACAACTTGGGACAGTTGGTTCTCTCCTTTTACTGTGTGGGTTCTGGGAATCTAACTCAGGTCACCAGGCTAGGCAGCAGGTGCCTGACATGCTGGCCCATCTCACTGGCCTAGGTCACCAGGCTAGGCAGCAAGAGCCTGACATGCTGGCCCATCTCACTGGCTCTTGAAATTTGCTTTTAAAAAATAAAAAGTGATTGGAATTAAAAAAATTAATGTGGTCATAGTCATAGTCAGCATTAGTACATCTCAGTTCTTGCTGAAAGCCACTGTGATTGGTCTGCGGAATCCAGGAAGTTTCTTTTATTCTACTAGTTCACAAAGCACCACAGTCCTATGATCTATTCTGGAAAAGTGAGACAAAGCTCTCAATTTTAAACATCTTTAATTAGAAACTCTGAGTGACTTCCTGCTCCCCAGAAGTCTAAATTAATTATATTTCTTTAAAGTTTTTTTTATTAGGCTTGTTTACACGTATGCGTTTTGCCTGCTGTATGTGTACCACCTGTGTGCTTGACACCCATGCAGGTCAGAAGAGGGTATTGAATTCCTTGGAACTGGAATGGTTGGGAACCAACACACAGGTGCTGGGGATCAAACCTAGGCCTTGTGCAAGAGCAACAAGTGCTCTTAACCCCCAAGCCATCTCTCCAGCCCCTGAATTCTACTTCTAAATTAATTATTCTTTTTCTTATCATGGCCATGGAGGAACCTTAGCAGTCTGCAGCCATGTTTTTGAAAGACCAGCTTCCTGGCATCTTTTCTTTTTAGAATACATCATTCGCAGGGCTTGTTTTGGGTCTCTGCTTTGGACCAGGGCGGTCTGTTTTCTGTCAGAGTTTATTACAGCACTCCACAGCTATGTCTTCATGAATGGACAGGAAGATCACATCAGGCCACTAGGTGGCAAAGTTGACTCAACGAACAACCTCGGTGCCAGCAGATGCCTAAGCAGCAGGCCGTCCCTGAGCTTGCTTAGTTCAGTCATGCAGTGGAGGAGAATATCAAACAGGGTGGACAGAGCTTTGCGATCAAACATGTCTTCAAAGGGAATCAAACTTGTGAACTTAGCCCTCGTATTCATTTCAAGCTGTGAGGAGGAGAGACGATGCCTAATATGGTACAGCAGTTCTTGTTGTGAACAAAACATTTCCGAATGCCAAAAGTGGGATAAAATTCCACTTAAAAAGGAGAAAGCTTGTTTTTAAAAAGACGATGTATCAGACTGCCTCCATGGTTGCTGCCTTTCATTAGCTTTTATTCGACATGACAACAAAAATGTGAGATGCTTGGAAAAGACCTCACATCAGTACCACTGAGGCCTAGCATCGGCTCACGAAATAACATAGTTTAACCTTAAAAACAAACAAGTTAGATGATTGTGAATCTCTATGAGCACCTTTCAAGCCTAAAACATTTTTTTAAAACTAGTTTAGAGAAATGGAATGAAGTAAAAATCAAACATGAGTGAGACTCCTTTACCCAAAGAGGGTTAGGGCACTGCCCCCAACATGCTCTTGAAGGAGAGAAAGCCTTTACAGTCTGAGACTTATTGTCTTTCTACATTCTGAAGGTCATTCGATGTCATTTTCTCTGGCTGCTACGCTTTTGTGATGGAAGAGAAGAAGTCATATTTTGAGAAAACACCCCTTGATCTTATACAACCTTGGCAACAATTTTGCTTAAAGATTTCCTAGGGGGCTGGGAGATGGCTCAGCGGGTAAAGCACTGGCTGCACGAGCCCAAGAACCTGAGTTTGGATAGCCCAGAGTCCAAGGAAAAAGTGGGTGCCACAGAGCATGCCTGTAATTCCCATTCTCCTGTGGTGAGAAGGGAGGCAGACAGGAGGATCACCGGAAGCTTGTTGGCCAGCTAGCTTGTTATACAGTCGCAGAACAGCAAGGGACTCTGTCTCAAGCAAGGCAGGTGGGGACTGAAACCTGAGGTTGTCCTTTGACATCCACATGTGCCCTGTGGCACGTGTGTCCCTGCACTCACACACATGAACATGCACGCATACACATATACAACCACACATATAAAATATATGTGCATACATAAAAATAGTAGAACAAATCCCCACAGTTTGGACTGAAGATTTACGATATGTCAATACACACACTACAAAGTCACCCAGCAAAGACTGTGCAATTGCCCCCTACTTACGCTATTGTTACTAACAAGTTTTACTCCTTATGTTTCTTTAAAGGTCCGTACTTATCAGACTATCTGTCTGTATAGCCACACGTGCCCCACATTTCTGATTTCCATGAACATTGCCATATGTTTACATACCCCAACTGATACATGTTTGTACACACACTGCAAGTCTGAAAAAAAAAAAAAACCAAAAAAGTAGAAGCAGTGTGTGAGGTAGAGAGAGGAAGTCCTGCCACAGCATGTGAGAGTCAGGAGATTCCACAAACACCAACACCTGGCAGGTCAGGAAGCCCTCTGATATTGTTTCCACATTATAGAAAAATGCAGACTATACTATCTGAGGATCAGATAGAAATGATACAAAACACCCAGCACAGCCAGCCTGATCCACAGTAGTTTCTTAGAAATGGTAAGATTAATTGAATTCCCCTCCCTGACTGGTTATGGAATGGTCTTTTGTAAGATTTACAAAAGCTCACTTTTCATTGAATCTAAAGAGATGGTTCTTACTTCAGGAGGCTCTTCCCCTGGGGGGTGGGGGACATTTGGCAATGTCTGGAGCTGTTACTCCTGTAATGACTTGAAGAGAATGTGTTTCTGGCATCTAGTGGGTAAATGGTAGGGATACTGCAGACACAGGACAAAGAACTGTCTGGTTTCAAGCGTCAATAAGGCTGAGATGGACAAATCTTGGCACTAACAGAGATGAAAGAGGTTCAGAAAAATGTTATAATATTCTGTTTTGCCAGGAAAAATCTGGTACTCATTAATGTGGCAAACTTCAATTCTCTTCAAGGATCAGCTCTGGGGGTGGTGGTGGAGCAGCTTGAACACGTTTGCCTTGCAAATCCAAAGCTGCCATGCATTCCCCGGGAGCATGTAAGAAAAGGTAGGTTTGGTCACACACACATCACCGTAGCTCTGGGGAGGTGGACTCCTTGGGCTTCTTGGAAGCCAGGCTTGCCTTACCTCAGTGGGCTCTAGGCTAATGAGAGACTGTGTGTCAAAGAGAAGGTGGGGTTGGTGATTTGGCTCAGCAAGCAAAGGCACTTGCCATGTAACCCCAGTGACCTGAGTTTGGTTCCTGAAAATCATGTGAAAAAGTCAGATACAGTGGTTTACATCTGTGATCCTGTCCCCAGCCCTCCTATGGGGGAGAATTGTGGTGGAGGAGTCAGGAGAATCAAGCTATCATATTCAGGGCAAGCAAGAGCAGACATAACAAAAGAGACCCTGCCTTAAAAACAAGGTAGAGGGACTGGAGAGATGGGTCAGCAGTTAAGAATGCTCACTGTTCTTTTGGGGGACCTGGGTTCAATGTCAAATACCAACACGGTGGCTCATAACTGCCTGAAACTCCAGTTCCGTGGGATCCGATGATTCTTCTGGACACTGGAGGTACAAGGCACATACAACCTGGCACCCACTTATACACATAAAGTAATAAAATTGAACAAAAAGAAACCAAAGTAGAAGTAAAGAACCCTTGAAAAGTTTTTCTCTGGTCTCCACTGGTACAGTGCTGCACTTTTGCACCTGCACACACGCACACACAGTGAAACAAAACAAAATGCAAGGTGGATAGCACCTGTAGGACCGTAGCCGAGGTTGTGCACACACATACAGAACCTGGGACAGCACAAGGCAAGCTGGCTCCTCTGTCTAGGCCTGACCTCTGCTCTAGCAAGCACAATTTCAAACAATACGTGTTTATAAAGCAGAAAGCAGGAACCCAGTCCGCTTGCCCTTGCCTCTCATTCTCAGCCCCCTGAGGTAACCACTGGCAACAGTTTACTTAATAAGTAAATATTTGTTAGGGGAATGGAGTGTCCTTCCAAAATGTGGTCTTCTGCAGAATTATACATGCATATTTTAAGCACTTATTTCATGCCAGGCCCTGCTGTACACATATGTATTAAGCCATTCATTCAGTCCTTGCTTCCATGCTGTGAACTGAGTTAGTTACTGAATTGTCACTTGAGAAGATGGAGGTATTGAGAAATCTAGTGGTGGCCCGGGTCACACAGCTCCTAAGAGTTGATTCAAGAGCTGAGGAGATAGCTCAGTTGGTCATATGCTTCCTGGGCAAGCACAAAGAGCTGAGTCCCATGCCCAGAATCCATGTGAAAACCTGGGCTTGGTGGTGTGTGCGTTAATCCCAGTACTGGGGAAGTGGAGACAGGTGGCTTCCAGGGGCTCTCCGGCCAGTCAGTCTAGACTGGCAAGTTCCTTGCCAGTGAGAGATCCTGCCTCAAGAAACAAGGTAGAGAGTTATTGAGGAACAATACTTGAAGCTGTCCTCTGGTATGTGTATTTGTGTGTGTATGTGTGTGTGTGTGTGTTCGCGTGCCTGTGCACATGCACACACACTTGAACAGACAGGTATGCTTATATACAGATAGGTACACATACATATGTACATTCAAAAATTCTTTGGAAATCAGTTTTAGAAATCCTGTGGTTAACATGAAGTAGATGTCAGTAAGTAAATTTTCAGAGAATCAACATTAGAGACATATGGTTTTATTAAGATGACTCTATTTTCTTAGAGAAGCCAATAAGACACAGAAAAACGGGGCTGACCCCAACAAGGTGAGGGCAACCTTCTCTTAAAATCAAAGTGAAATCATTCTGAACAAGAAGAAATGGAGAAGAGAAGACATGAGGAGGTAAAGCCTCACTTGCAATAGGCAAAGGTGGAGCAAATAATTTCATACACAGCCATGAGATTAAAAATTATTGTGGGAAGAATAAGAAGCAATGAGAATTAAAACAAGATAGTATAATTTTAACAAGATGGAAGATGAGTCCTGGCACACACATGTTTACCTACACACATACATCTACCTAGGTCATAGGAGGTGAGGACTGTAACTTCTGCTTGAAGTACAAAAAACCAGAGACACCCAGTGGTTAAAAGACTCCTCCTAAGGGCTCACTGCAAATGAAGAACCCAGGGCAGCACACAGGCAGGCTGGCTCCTCTGTCTAGGCCTGACCTCTGCTCTAGCAAGCACAATTTCAAACAATACGTGTTTATAAAGCAGAAAGCAGGAACCCAGTCCGCTTGCCCTTGCCTCTCATTCTCAGCCCCCTGAGGTAACCACTGGCAACAGTTTACTTAATAAGTAAATATTTGTTAGGGGAATGGAGTGTCCTTCCAAAATGTGGTCTTCTGCAGAATTATACATGCATATTTTAAGCACTTATTTCATGCCAGGCCCTGCTGTACACATATGTATTAAGCCATTCAGTCCTTGCTTCCATGCTGTGAACTGAGTTAGTTACTGAATTGTCACTTGAGAAGATGGAGGTATTGAGAAATCTAGTGGTGGCCCGGGTCACACAGCTCCTAAGAGTTGATTCAAGAGCTGAGGAGATAGCTCAGTTGGTCATATGCTTCCTGGGCAAGCACAAAGAGCTGAGTCCCATGCCCAGAATCCATGTGAAAACCTGGGCTTGGTGGTGTGTGCGTTAATCCCAGTACTGGGGAAGTGGAGGCAGGTGGCTTCCAGGGGCTCTCCAGCCAGTCAGTCTAGACTGGCAAGTTCCTTGCCAGTGAGAGATCCTGCCTCAAAAAACAAGGTAGAGAGTTCCTAAGAACATGATTTGAGGTGTGAGTGTGTGCTTGCTAACTTTCTCTTTCTCTCACTTAACAGCATGTTATAGACATTGTTCTTATTCGGTGCCAATAAGCCTTAGTGTCACACATGTTTGGAAAGGAACAAGGGACCATCCAGGATCCAGCAGTTGGCACACCATGTCCTTGGCTCAAGTGGAATTTCCAGGGCAGTAGAGAGCATGAGATACTGTGTTTGCTAAAAACTCCTCTAAATGAAATGTTGCAGACCTCAGCATCAGTGAGGCCAACACAAATCTCAAAAATTCTTCCAAAAATAAAATAGCTGGTTTCCAGAACAATCTCTCCTCACCAGCTCCTTACTGTGTTAGTGGGGAACGGAAGTCTCATGTATCAGGTTCTCGTGCTAAGTGAACCAGACACCAATCGTCCGCTCCACATTCCACAACTGAGCAGCAGATCCAAGAGATGAATGGATATGAAAGGATTCAGATGAAGCAGTTGATGGACCAGGAGCTTACAGTTATATTCATTAACCACCGAGGGCATGTACAGACTGTGATTAAAGTGTAAAGCGTAAATTAAGTTTCTTAAATTTGATATGTAAGCATTGAAGATGGGGGTTTTTAAACACTGAAAACACTATCTGTGGAAATGAGAATAGAGAAATTTGTGAGAACCAAAATAAAATAATAATAAAATGTATATTTTGGCAGCGCTGGTGCCATTAAATATTAGAAACAATGACCTCTTGTTTTGAGTTTCCTGTATCAACTGGAAACTACAGCTCATGTGAGTGTGAATTCTGGCCCTCTGGGACTCAGAACAAAGCAGCAAGGAAGAAAGTTGAGCCAGCCAAACAAACAAACAAAAAACCAAAACACAGGAGAGATAAGACTGAAGAAAAATTAAATACCAAAAGTGTGAAATCAATACAAATAGATTCATTCAGGCTGAAGAAGAAGACATTTTAACATAAGGAAACCGAAAGTGATAACTGCCCACTGAATGCTGAGGCCTGGTGCCGAGAACTATCCTCAGAAGCCACCATCATATTGCACATGTTCCGACTGACATGCGACTCGCTCCCTGGGCTGCGCACAAGCTTTCCGCCATGATGAATGTGTTCGTATAATACACTCCTTCCCCCTCTGCGTTCCATCAGTGCCAGGCACACAGTGCGTGGCTCTACATGTCACAAGAGGGTGGGGGGGGCGCTTCAGACCTAGACACACCAGTTTACAAGCTGGCAGTGTGCTTCTGCTCCCTGCTCTGGTAGCTTCACCTTCCGAGGCATATAAAATTGAGGCGGGGCCAAGTCCCTTTAAGTTACATCTTATTTGTTTGATTTTTTTATGTTTTGTGTGTACATTGTGTGTGTGTGTGTGTGTGTGTGTGTGTGTGTGTGTACTCGCTCATAGGCGTTCTTGCCCATGTATGTGCATATGGAGGCCAGGATGTCAGGTGCTTTTGTCCATCAGTCTCTACTTTACTTTTTCATTTTGTTTTTAAAGACAGTGCCTTTCACTGAAATAGCTTGCTATTTCAGCTAGACTGACTTACCAATAACCTCCAGTGATCCCCAAGTCTCCTTCCAGCCACAGGACAGTTTTAGGATTACAGGAGTGTCCAGCCAAGCTTGGTTTTAACAAGAGTACTGGGGGTGTGAACTCAGGATCTCATGCTGGTGCAGCAAATGCTCTTAGTCACTGATGCTCTTTTCCAGCCCCCAGAGACGATGCTTTGATGGGGATGGCATTCATCAGATACTGCATTCAATTAACACACTGCAGGAGAGTGGCTAATCTTCTATGGAGGAGTCGAATTTATTTTTTGCAATTGGTAACTTGTAGATTAAAATGATTTTAAAAACCAAGCAGTAGTGGCACACACTAATCTTAGCACTTGGGAGGTAGAGGCAGGTGGATTCTCTGTAGTTCAAGGCCAGCTTGTTCTTCAGAGTGAGTTCCAGGACAGTCAAGGCTACATACATAAAAACTCTGTCTCGTGTGCCTGAACTAATGGGAGCACACCAATCCACCTGGCCTGGGACTGAATGAGCATATGATCAAACCAGACTCTCTGAATGTGGCGGCGAAAGTTGGCAGATGGAGAACCCACAAACAATGACACCAGGACCTATCTCTTCTGCATGTATTAACTTTTTGAGAACCGAGTCTTTTTGAATGCACTCCTTCCTAGG
>PVIU01018203.1:0-39707 GCA_004026605.1 Ondatra zibethicus
TTTTTTTTTTCCTTTCAGGAAAAGAAATATTTTGAGGACAGAATTGAGAGGAAATGTGCTCCGGCAGGATAATTGCGTCACTCCAGTCTTCCTACCCACAGAGAAGAAAGCCTTCCTGAAGTTTAAGATGTCACTTCTCACAGAGCGCCTCGGCAGCTCAAGATCAGAAAACGCACACAGTCAGATCACAGACGAGCCAAGCAGCAACACGCAGGCGGCTTTGAGATCTGCAAGAGGCAGTTCCCATCAAAGGAGGTCTTTGTTAAAATAGAAACATCAAGGACATAAACACGAACAATCCTTGGGACAATTCTTTTGTAGCATGTACCAGAAGAGGTAAATGCTGTTCGAAATGCTTCCTGGCCCTTGGACATTTCGATGCTGGACATCACTGAACTGAAATGCCTCATTCTTGGGAGCAGCTGTCCTCTAGTTTAAGAACATCCAAAAAAACCATGCAAGTGAACAGGGGTTTTCTATTTTTAAAGCTCATCAGACCACTTATGCTGATGCTTATCAAAATGCAAGTTATGTTTCCATTCAAATTTGGAATGTCAATTCAACCATTGACACAAATACATAAACAAACATGTATCCATAAGATTTCTTATTCACTCGATACTCTTGTTTGTTTGTTTGTTTGTTTGTTTTTCTTTCTTTCTTAGGAGAGGCTCTTGTAGCCCAGCCTGGCCTGGAATTCAGTGTGTAGCCAAAGATGAATTCCTCATCCTCCTGCCTCCACTTCCCAGAGAACTGAGATTACAAGCGTGAACCACCACACACAATTACACAGTTTCAATCAATATATTCAACAGCAGGACGAGAGAGAGAACTAAATAATTGAGGTCTAACAAAATGATGTAACGTAGGAGAAGCATTTACCCTCACACATTATCTTAGATCCCCATCTTGTTGGTGCTGCAAACGACCTAGCAGAAGCAACTTAAGGAGGGGAGGGCTTATTTGGGCTCCTATTTTGAGGGTGTAATCTATCAAGGAAGAGAACTCACGGCATCAGGAATGTGAGCCAGCTGATCACACTGATCCAACATCAGGGAGCAGAGAGACAGGGACACTGCTCTCAGATCACAATCTGCTTTTCATGCAATGCAGAACCCCAGCACACGGAGCATCTCAGGACCCCAGTCCATAGAAAGGTACTGCCCATAGTCAACAAGACAAAACAGCAGCCTACAGAATGGGAAAAGATCTTCACCAATCCCACATCTGATAGAGGGCTGATCTCCAAAATATATAAAGAACTCAAGAAACTAGGCATTGAAAGAACAAATAATCCAATAAAACATGGGGTCCAGACCTAAACAGACAACTCTCAAGAGAAGAATCTCAAATGGCCAAAGACACTTAAAGAAATGCTCAACATCCTTAGCCACCAGAGAAATGCAACTCAAAACAACTCTGAGATACCATCTTACACCTGTGAGAAAGGCCAAGATCAAAAACAGCTTGTTCTGGAGAAGATGTGGAGTAAGGGAAACATTCCCCCATTACTGGTGGGAGTGCAAACTTGTACAGCTGCTTTGAAAATCAGTATGGCAATTTCTCAGAAAATCAGGAATCAACCTACCTCAAGACTCAGCAATACCACTCATATATATATATACCCAAAGGATGTTCAATCATACTACAAAGACATTTTCTCAACTGTGTTCATAGCAGCATTATTCATAATAGCCAGAACCTGGAAGCAACCTAGATGCCCCTCAACCGAAGAACAGATAAAGAAAATGTGGTACATTTACACAATGGAGTACTGCTCAGGGGTAAAAGATAATGACACCTTGAAATTTGCAGGCAAATGGATGGAACTAGAAAAAAATATAATATGTACTCACTCATAAGTGACTTTCAGACATAAAAACAAAGAATAACCAGTCTGTAGTCCACAACCCCAGAGAACCTAGACAACAAAGAGGACCCTAAGAGAGACATACGTCGATCTGCCTAGGAAGCAGAAAAAGAGAAGATCTCCTGAGTAAATTGGGAGCGCGTGGATCAGGGGCAGAGGGTGGGAGGTGAAAAGGGAGGAACGAAAGAAAGTGGTGAAAATGTATAGCACAATTAAAAACAATAAATTATAAAAAATAAAATAGAAAAAAAGAGTTGTCGTGGTCATGGTGTCTCTTCACAGCAATAGAAACCCTAACTAAGTCAAGAATCAGAATCAGAGTCTATCTGAAGACCGCTGGAGGGCTGGCAAAATGGCTCAGAGGGCAAAGGAGCCTACTACTAAGGCCTACGATCTGAGTTCAATCTCCAGAACCCACACAGTGGAAGAAGAAATCTGAATCCCACAAGTTATCCTCTTATCTCCACATGTATAGTGTGGCATATGAGCACGCATGCACACATGCGCGCATGAGCACACACACACACATTCACACATTACTTAGAGACCAGATGCTAAATGTTCTCCTGTGAGGGGATACATGTTAAATCTCTTGACTCAGCCTTCCACAATGCATAAATGTACTAAAACATCATATAATAAACCATAAATGAACACAATTTGTACTTGTCATTCAAATAAAGTTAATTGGGCAAAGTAATACACAGGTGTAATTAATGTCAGCATTTGGCAGGTAGAGGCAGGAGATTAGGAGTTCAGAGTCATCCTCAGCTATATAAGGAGTTTGAGAACTAAATAAAGCCCTGTCTTGAAAAAAAATAAGAATAAAGAAAAGAAAGACAGAAGAAGAAAGTTACAGGAATTGCTGACAGTTTTATCACTTCAGTAAGAATAAGTTTCACTTTGGACTTTTGTTTATTTGGTTCTCTGTTTAATAAGTGTACATATTCCTTTTACAATCAACAAAGAAAAATAAAAAGACAACATATGCAAGACGAAACTTAGAGTAGTTATGATATTATTGTAACAGAGATGCTCACCTTGGCAAAACTACTCACCAAGATTTTACAAGAAGCCAGACATGGTGGTGCGTGCTCGTAACCCCAACATTTGGGGGTTTGGGGATAGGAAGATCTGGATCTTGAAACAAGCCAGGGTGACACCATAAAACATGAATTTCAAACTCTGTAGAATCCTAGAACCACAGAAAGACCCAACACAGAAACTGCTGTCACAGCCTCACAGCCATCCCGGGATAGATGAGTGAGACCATGTCTGAAAAAATAGATAGGTAGCAGGTCATGCTGGCACACACCTTTAATCCCAGCACTCAGGAGACAGAGGCAAGCAAACCTTTGTGAGTTCAAGGCCAGCCTGACAAGCGTGAGGGAGGGAACACTGTGGCCACCATGACCAGGAGAATAAGGAACAATCCGCAAGAAAGCAGTTCAGTTAAACATGACTAAATAGCCAGTGTTGGTTCAAACTTCAGGAATCTGACCCTGAGTAGCTTATTTTAGTCATGTTTAAGCACAGCACAATTAGGTGAAAAATTTCCTGGCAATGATTCACTCAATTCCATGTGTACAACAAAAGTTTAAGACATGACCTCATCAAAACTCTTCGTAAAATACATGGGACATCTTCCATAAAGATGGGCTGTACAGATGACTAAGAAAAGTAAGCTCACAATAAGGGTCTGGGGGAGGATCCAGGGTGGCCTTAGCCACACAGATGGTGCAAAGATCACCAGGTTCTTTGCCACACTCACTCACAGCCTTCTGGGTGTGAGCGAGTGCATCCCTTCATTTAAAGGAAAGACCCTGAGCATTTAATATTCCAGGTCCCCCTAGCGCTTATCTGGGAGTGCAAGAACATCTGTGCCTCCTACCAGGAAGGAGTGGTAACAAATCACCAAGAGCTAGAGAGAGGGCTCAACGGTGAAGAGTACTTGCTGCTCTCGCAGAGGACCTGGGCTCAATTTCCAGAACCCACATTGGGCTGCTAGCAACCACCTATAACTCTAGTTGAAGGAACCCATCTCCTGATCTACATAGAGAGTTCCAGAACAGCTGGAGTACAAAGTGAGACCCTAGCTCAATAAATAAATAAATATAGAAGATAGATAGATGATAGATACATACATACATAGATACATAGGTAGATACATAGACAGATACATAGATAGATAGATGATACATACATAGATACATAGGTAGATAGATGATTGATAGATAGATGATAGATACATAGATACATAGATAGACGATAGATAGATAGATAGATAGATAGATAGATAGATAGATAGATAGATAGATAGATCCATACATACATACATACATAGTTAGGGATTGCTGTCAATAGGTGACCTAAGAATATATCAAATTTCTAATGTATCACTGAAAATGTTTTAATTTTTTAAAGTAAGGCATTTGCAGCTAGAGCGATAGCTCAGTAGTTAAGAGAACGTGCTGTTCCCGCAGAAAGCCACAGTAATTACCAGCACCTGCATGGTTGCTCACAACCAGGCCTAGCTCCCATTCTAGGGGCTCCAACTCCCTTTTTGAACTCATGCACATAAAATTAAATAAAGGTAACTCTTTTAATAAATAAAAGCTAGGAAGCTGGAATTTGAATTATGAGAGTTTTCCTGTTTAAGCCCAATCGAACAAGCCATGTCTCTAGCTGTTTTAAAGAAAAGCTAAGTGTATTTATTTGACTCTCTCTCCCTCTCCTCCTCCCTCCATCCCTCCCTCTCTTGACAAGTTTGCCTTCTGCTACTGTGATAAACACCATGACCAAAAGCAACTTGAGGAAGAAAAGAGTTCATTTGGCTTACATGTCTGAAGCACAGTCCATCGCTGAGGGAGCCAGAACAGGAATTTAAAACAGGAACCCAAGAACTGAAGCAGAGACCGTGGAGCGCTGCTTACTGGCTTGCTCCCCATGGCTTGCTCAGTCTTTTCTCTTATATCATCCAGGACCATTTTCCCAAGGGCAATTCTGCCCACAGTGACCTGGGCCCTCCCACACCAATAGTGAATCAAGAAAATGCCCCTATAGGCTTGCCTACTGCCTAATATAATGGAGCCAGTAGTTTATTTGAAGTTCCTTCTCTAACAACTCTAATGAGTGTCTAGCTAACAAAAATGAACCAGTATAAATGGATTTCCTTTCTTCCTTTTTATTTTTTTATTTTTATTTGAGTGTGTTAATTTTTTCATTTTTACTTACATGTATGTCTGTGTGCAGCTGCTGGTAGAGGGCAGATGAGGGCATAAGATGTCCTGGAGTTAGAGGTCTAGGCAACTGACATGGGTGCTGGAAACTATAGGATCCTCTTAATCACTGAGCCATCTCTCCAGCCTCTTAGGAGTCTCTTTTAGAGCCAGGATCACCACTGATATCAACACTGGTATTGACAGGGTAAATTATACTGTTATACTTCTTAACAAAACAAAACCAAAGAACAAAGGACTGAGCCAGGTGTGGTGTCCTGCATTGGTAATCCCCACACTTGACAGTTGAACACAGAAGGGTCAGGAGTTCTAGGCCAGCCTCAGTTCCATAGTGAGTTCAAGGTCACCCTGAGCTTTAGAGACTGACTCAAAAATATAAAATAAATAAATAGAGCAAAGGACTTACCCACTCTAAAGAAAAACAGAAGCCACAGAAAAGATGCCCATGTGTCCTATGTGTTCCTAAATTAAGATCCTCTCCTTTAATTCCAACTTATTATTTAATTTCTTTTTGCATGAACTAGGAAGATGTCTTTGTAAGTCTTTGGCACCCTCTTTTGGACAACCAGGTTATTTCAAAACTGAAAGGTTTCATTTCTAAGTATGCTGCCAACAGATTAAAATTGGGCACCTGGAGACCAGTATAGATGTAGATGACATAGATATAGATGATATAGGTTTAGGGGAGTTATTAAACTTATTTTTACAAGAGTTTTAGATTTGCAGAAAGATTAAATAGTACACAGCCCATTTATATCCCTTCTTCTTGTAATTTCCACTATTATTAACACTTTGCACTGGGCTTACATGTGTTAAGTTAATGAACCAATACTAACCCGTTATTGTTGACTGAAGTCCATAGTACATAGAGTATGAAGTTGCGTGTTTCCATGAGTGAAGAATTTCATATATCCACCATGACAGTATCACAGGAAATAGTTCCGCTGCCTTATAAAACCACCTCTTTTAAGCTGGAGAGATGGCTCAACCAGTAAGGGCACTTGCCATGAAAGTCTGGGGTTCCCAGAACCCACGTAAAGGTAAAAGAAAAGAACAGACCTATGGAGCTGCACTCTGAAAGCCATGCGTGTATCACGGCACGTGTGTACCACCCATGCACATATGTGGATTTTCACACACAATAATAATAAAGTTTTCTGAAAATTAGTCACCCATTTTATCTCTTCACTCTCTCCTGTTTCTCCAGAGCAGAGTCTGGCAATCACCACTTTTTACTCTCTTTTTAATGATGCCTTCCAAACTTTCATGTTGTAGAATAACAAAATATATCCTTGTGAAATTCATTGCGCTAAACACATCCATTTCAGAGTCCTTCACGGGAAGACACCCAGGGCCTGCCCATCACCTCACAGGGAGAGAGAGAGATGGAAGTGGAGCGGCGTGTGCACCGTGGAGCGAGGCAGAACTGGAGATGCGACAGCAATTAGGAGCAGGCTGATGTGAGCGGCCTCCCCTGTCATCTGAGCCCATGGTGATATCCAGATCCCTGCTGCTGCTGAGGGTCAAGTATGGAGCCTAAGTCCTGCTGCAGCTGGGGTCTGTGCTGAGTTTGTGGCCCATGTAATCACAGAGGGCCATCAGGAGGTCTGAGGTCCTCGTTCTGGGCTGTAGCCTGAGGTAACCTCTACAGGGAGCCTTGTTGATGTGGGTGACCTGAAAGGTCCCTGAGGCCATAGTGATGCCTGGGCTCATGCTTCCATGGAGGGCCGTGTCTGAGAATGTGGGGTCTGTGTTGATGTCTTTGGACCATGCTACTAATGAAGGTCATGTGGATTACTGTGAACTGGGCTGCCTTCTGAAGCTATGTTGATAACTGAGGACCATGCTGCCCAACCTTGGACTATGATGATCTGAGTCATTGCATTGCCATCTGAGGCCATGGTGACTTCTGGGCCCATGCTGCTACCAAGGGCTATGTCTGCTTCCATGGTTCTACCGCAGCCAAGATCTATGTTGGTATCTATGGCCCACATTACCACTGAAAGCCATGTGGATGTCTGTGGTCTGGGCTGCTGCCTAAAGCCATGTCCATGTCCATGGGCAGTACTGTCCCCAGGAACCATATCCATATGTCTACCAGCCAACCTGATGGAGGCATTTCCTCAGTTGTGGCTCCCTCTTCCTAGGTATGTCTAGTTGACAGCCAAGATTGACCATCACACAGCCAAACCAAAGGTGACCTCTGCCCTTTTTTTGTTTCCATCTACAATGAATGAGAAACTCTGATCCATATATATGCCAATATTTACTCTCCTGGGATTTTAGCCATTCTGAGAAGTACACCCTGATATCTCTCTGTCTTAATTTTTAATTCCCCAATGCCATATGCTGTGTGTGCTCCTGGGCTCATCGCCATCTGCACATCTATGTGTGTCTGTCCGGGTCTTGGCCCATCCTTTTTAACTGAGTTGTTTACTTTCTTATATTTAAATTCTCTGCTTATTCAGAAGCAAGTCCCTTCTTGGGTCTGTGTGTCACAAATATTTTCTCTCAGTATGTGGCTTCTCTTGGTCTTTTATTTTTTCTTTTACATTTATGTATTGGGGGAGTGGGCATGCCCATGCCATGCCCATGGGGGCATGGAGTTCAAATGACAACTTCCAGCAGTCAGTTCTTTCCTTCCTGTGTGGGACCAGGGATCAAACTCAGGCCGTCAGGCTTGGCAGCAAGCCCCTCTACCCACTGAGGCATCTCATCAGCCCAGTGGCCTCTTTACATTCTCTTTGGGGTATATTATATGAGAGATGAATCAGAAGAAAGAACAAGAAAAGAAAATGTTTTTAACAAAAGAGAGAGTTTTAAGCAAGTTTAATTTTCTCTCAAGGTCTGTCCTTCTAGAGTTGTATTTAAATCCTGGTGTCAAATCCAAACTCTCCTGTGTACTCTTTTAAAAGATTTATAGTTTTGAGTTTTAAATTTAAGTCTGTCACCTGGTTTGATTTCTGTTACAATGGTCTAGAGAGATGACTCAGCCATTACTGCTCTTCCAGAGACCCAAGTTTGGTTCCGAGCACCTACATTGGATGGCTCACAATACCTATAACTTCAGATCCAAAGGATCTGATACCCTTTTCTAACCTCTACACACACACACACAGAGAGAGAGAGAGAGAGAGAGAGAGAGAGAGAGAGAGAGAGAGAGAACATATAGACATAAGCTTGCACAATTTTTTTTTTTTTTTTTTGGTTTTTTGAGACAGGGTTTCTCTGTGTAACAGTCTTGTCTGTCCTGGAACTCACTCTGTAGACCAGGCTGGGCTTGAACTCACGGAGATCCACCTGCCTCTGCCTCCCAAGTACTGGGATTAAAGGCATGCACCACCAGTTTACAAAGTTAATTTTTTAAAAAATAAAAGAAACCAAAGCCTTGCAGAATGAGACAGTGTCTCTCTACATAGCCATGGCGAGCCTGGAAATCACAACAATCCTCTTGCCTCTGCCTCTCAAGTGACAGGAAGACAAACATGTGCCTAACACTGGCTGATAATTGCAAAGCTACTTCAAATCTTATATGTCTGTCTGTCTGTCTGTCTGTCTGTCTCTCTCTCTCTCTCTCTCTCTCTCTCTCTCTGTCTCTCTCTGAATCTCTCTCTCACATACACACACACAAAACACATGTTTGAAACATATGATCTCATTCTCTGCACTCAATTCTAGTCTCTTTCCTGCTGCTGCTGCTCCCTTCGAATGAAGTCGCTCTAGGTGTGTGGACACATTCTTCATTAGGACTTCTCAGTCTCCCCTGTTGTCTTTGGGTTTCCAACAACAACCTCTTTTTTGAGGGAGAAGGGGTAGGAGGCAGGGTTTCTCTGTGTATCTCTGACTGTCCTGGAACTCACTCTGTAGACCAAGCTGGCCTCAAACTTACAGAGATCTATCTGCCTCTGCCCCTGCTCTGCCTCTCTCCCTTCCTGTACCTCCGCCCCTGCCCTCTTAAATGCTGAGCTTAAAAGCATACACCACCATGCCTGGCTGCCATGAAGTTTTTGATTCTCAGGCTAGTCCACATTCAGCCTCTATGTAATTGGCTAATTATGCAAGCAGTTCTACTGGTGAGCAGGTCCCGCTGAACTAGATATTGGCTGAGTTTCCTGCAATCACCTGTCTCTCTTGGTTGTGACTATGCCACGGAAGCAGCCGTGAACTTGGCTGTCACAGGTATGATCTGCGACATGTCTGTGTAGGCAGATGCTCCTGTACTTTTTAATTATTCATACTCCTTTCCATTCCAACACTGTTAAGAACTGAAATGTATCTCCCCAGAATTCGTGTTACAATCCTGACTTCTGGTGCTACATAAGCCCTTTTGGAGACAGGGCCTTTAAAGTCGCAATTAGGAGCCAAACATGGTGGTATAGGAATGTAAGCTCAGCACTTGGGAGGGGGAAGCAAGATCATCAGTTCAGGGACATCTTCAGCTGCACAGGCTGAGGCCAGCCTAGGCTAAAGAAACCCTGCCTCAAAACAAACAAAAGAGGGATGTTAAGGTTAAAATGAGGCTAGTAGGGTAAGCATAACCCAGCATGGCTGGTATCCTTGTAATAATAATAAATTGAAGCCTGTGGTGGCAGTGACAGCACCCACCTTAATCCCAGCACTCTGGAGGCAGAGACAGGTAGATCTCTGTGAGTTCGAGGCCAGCCTGGTCTACCAAGTGAGTGAGTTCTAGGACGCCAGCTACAAGACAAGGAGAAAGGCCTCAGAAGAAACTAATCTGATACTTGGATCTTGAGTTTTAACCTCAGAATTATAAAAAGATATGTTTTCATTACTCAGGCAACCAGAATGCAGAATTTTGGTTTGGTTTCCTTCGGTTTGGTTTTGGTGGCGTTCAGGGAGTTGGGACAAGCACTCGTTGTGAAGTCTTGACTGTCCTGGAACTCCCTCTGCAGACCTGACAGGCTGGGCCTCTCTCTCAGTCCTTCTCCTGCCGTTACCTGCTGGGTGCTGGAATGACGGGCATGCCTTCATGAATGACGGGCATGCTTCAGTATATGGTGCTTTGTTGTGCGGCCCTCGAAGACTAAAGCAAATTATGATCAGAAGATGTGTCTGAGGACTTCCAAACAAGTGCTTCCAAAATGTTCACTTTCAACTCAGTTTCAGCACAAAACTTTGGGGGGGGGAGGTGCGTGTGTGTGTGTAAGGTGAACATGTGCATTCTAGCTTATATGCTGGAATTAAAAGCACACTCCTCCATGTCTGTATTGCCCTGTGGGTTCTGGGGACTGAATTCAGCTTTTGTGCTTGCATGGCAAACACTTTTCCAGCTGAACTATCTCTTCAGCCCCCAAAGTCTTTACTTTTAAACTGATTTTTTTTTAACCAGGGCTATGCAGAAACCACCCTTGAGGCCATCCTCCCAGCCATGGCTTGCTAACAAACAGGGAGTGTCAAACAGAAGTGTGCCTGCTGCCAGAGCACAAACTGCTCCCTCGGGACTGTAATGGCCTGGCCTGTCCCTTTAAGAGGCAAGCCCCCCACCCTACCCCACCCCCACCCCTGTCTGCTTCCAGCCTGAGCTCCTTCCTTTCCATGGCTCCTCTCCTCTTCCCCCTTTTCTCTCTTTCTCTCTCCTCTCCCCACCCTCTCTCTCTCTCTCTCTCTCTCTCTCTCTCTATCTCTCTCTCTCTCCGTGCCTCTCTCTCTTCTTCCCCCCCTCTCCCCTTCCCCCTTTCCCTTTATCCCCATAACCTACTGAATAAATACCCACTTTCTCTACATGGCGTGCCTATCCCTCTCTGTCTCTCACCTACCACGGCTCCTTGTGGGACCAACTGACCAGCACCATGCGGCTCCCTGCCTGGGACTCCCTGCCCCTCGTGGCCCGGGAGGGTCCCTTAGAGAACCACAGAGTTTTATTTTTGCCATTACAGGGACTCTTCTCACTTTGTCCATTAAATTTGCACCCATGCCCAGCCCTGGGACTGTGTGTGGGATTTATGGTGTCTCTTTGCTTCCAAAGTGGGAGACTGGCGCACATGCCCTGACTTGAAGGGAAGCAGTGAAGCTGGGTATGCAGCTCAGTGGTAGAGCACTTGCTACACATAGGCCTTTGACTTAATCCCCGCGGTGCAAATGGGGAAAGGCAATAGTGGGGAGAGATCATGTTCAGTGGGCTAGATGGTGAGATTCTAGACTCTTCCTGAGAAGGACTTAGACGGGGTAGTTTTACAGCGCTACCACCTGCAATCAGACTCTGCCCCTCCTCCAGCCTCGAACTCTCTGGTTACAGAGAGGAGTCAGTGAGGCAGCTCACTTGGTGAGGAGTGCCAGTTTTTTATATAGAAGGAAAGGGTAGATGCCCTGATTAATCTCTGAATCTTGTGATTTCTGACTTACTGGGAGACACCATGACCACGGCAATTCTTACAAAAGAAAGCATTTAATTGGGGCTGGCTTACAGTTTCAGAGGTTTGGTCCATTATCATCATGGTGGGAAGCCTGGCAGCATGTAGGTAGATATGGTTCTGGAGAAGAAGCTGAGAGTTCTACATCTGAACCAGCAGGCAGCAGAAAGATGGTAAGAAACTAGGCCTGGTTTGAGTATCTGAGACCTCGAAGCCTAACCCCAGTGATACACTTCCTCCAACAAGGCCACACCTGCTCCAACAAGGCCACACCTACTCCAACAGGGCCACGCCTCCTAATAGTACCACTTCTTATGAACCTATGGGGGCCATTTTCATTCAAACCACCACTGCTTCCAAAATTATAAATGTTGAAGGATGAACAGGAGTAGTGGCACTACAGGAGGAGGGGAAAGGGGAGGGGAAGGAAGAAGGAGGGAGGGAAAGGAAGGAAGAAGGAGAGAGGGGAGGGAAGGAAGAAGGAGAGAGGGAAGGGAAGTTCCAAGACATGCTATATGGTGAGAAAAATCTGTCTGTGATGATGGACCTAAAAATTGTCTATTGGGCCTGGAGGGAGGGCTCAGCAGTCGAGAGTGCCTGCTGCTCTCTAGAGCACCCAGTGGGCTCCCAACACCTATATAAGGCAGCTCACAGCACCTGGAATTACAGCTCCAAGAATTCCAACCTCTCTTCTTGCCTCATAAGATGCATGTATACGCACACATAAACATAACCAAAAATAAAATTGATACTCAAAAAGGAAATACATTTTTAAAGAGTCTTATCAGTCTTCCCAGTATTACACCAAAATAAAGTGCTCTCAGATTCAGTCGCCCAGTGTGATCAGAGTGACGATGTCAGCTCAAGTGTCAAAGTGGGAACCTGAACAGGTTTACCAAGCCCTCCAAAAAGCCATGAAGAAAACAGACAAGAGTTTTCAGAGTCAACTTTTTCAGGACTTTACACATTAGCCAAAGGTTTATCAGAGTCAAAGAAGTATTTATTTAAAAAAAAAAAAAGTAGTAGTCAAAAAGCAAAAGGTCTTTGGTGGGTGTGGTGGTACATGCCTGTGATCCTAGGGTGGTAAAGGAAAAAAGGGGAGGGAGGGGCAGGAAAGGAGAGGGGAGGGGAGAGGGCAATGAGGGGAGAGGAGGAGATGGAGGGGAGAAACAGAAAACCTTGTCAAGTTTTAACTTATTCTTGTACCAGCCACCCCTGTCCATTTCACCAAGAGCAGTCTTGCAAATCAATACCAGACTTTGTGATCCCAGAGAATGCAAAGGATGCTATCAAGAAGGAAAGAGGTCAGATGGGGTGATGCATGCCTTTAATCAAAGCAAACTCTGTGCGTTTGAAGCCAGCCTGGACTGTAGAGTGAGTTCCAGGACAGCCAGGGCTACATAGTAAAAACCTGTCTGAAAAAAAGAAAGAAAGGAAAAAGAAAGAGGGGGGATGGGAGACAGAAGAGATGGCTCAGTTAGTAAAGTGTTTTCCACGAAACCCTAGGAACATGAGTTTGATCCCCTAGAACCTGTGTTCTTCGAGCTCAGCTCACCAGTGGATGACCGTAATCATAGCACTGGAGGTAGAGACAGGAGGATGGACACTCTCTGAGGTTCTCTGACCAGCCAGTCTATCCACAAAACAGAACTCCAGGATCTCAAAAACCGAGGAGGAGAGACATTGAAAAGACCCCCCCCATTTGACCTCTAGATTTCAGACACATAAGCACACATAAGTGCACAAGTACAACCACCAGACAATGAACAGTTTCTACAGGACTAGGAGAAAACGCTTCAAGCCCTGCGTCTAATAAGGGAAAGTGTCCAGCATGAACAGTGGACTTTGAATTATAAAGCAACACAAAGAAAAACCTGAAAGAAGCCAGAGATGGTAGCACATGCCTGTAATCCCAGCACACAGAAGGCTGAGTCAGGAGGATGACTGTGAGTTTGAACCCAGCCTAGACTACATGGTGGGCACTAGGCCAGCCAGAGCTACACAGCAAGACCATGTCTCCAAAAAAGGGAGAAACAGGCCGGGGGCGGGGGGACTGAAGAGATGACTTTAGTGGGTGAGATCAGGTTCTCAGCACCCACACGACAGCTCACAACAGCCTGTAACTCCAGGACCAGGGCATCCGACACTCTCTTCTGATCTCTGCGACACCAGGCATGCACATGGTGCACATATGTTGTGCTGGATGGTTTTATGTCAACTTGACACAAGTTAAAGTCAGCTGAGAGGAAGAAACCTCAGTGAAGAAAACGCCTCCGTAAGATCAGGCTTCAGGCAAGCCTAGAGGGCATTTTCTTAATGAGTGATTGATGGGGGAGCATCCCATTGTGGGTGGTGCCATCCCTGGCCTAGTGGTCCTGGGTTCTATAAGAAAGCAGGCGGAGCAAGCCAGCAAGCAACAGCTCTCCATGGCCTCTGCATCTGCTCCTGAGTCTAGGTTCCTGCCCTGCTTGAGTTCCTGCCCTCGCTACTTCTGATGATGAACCGTTATATGGAACTGTGAGCCAAACAAACCCTTTCCTCCCCAAGCTGCTTTGGGTCGTGGTGTTCCATCACAGCAATAGGAACTCTGACTGAGACAGGAGACGTGTGTGCAAACATCAAGACACACTCTGAAGCACACACCCAAGAGAAGTGGAAACGTGTTCACACTAAAACTTACCCACAAATGTTCATAGCAGCATATTAGCCAAAAGACAGAAGCAAATCGAGCCACCACTGAGTAACAACGGATAAATGAGATGCACTTGGTCATGAAATGTTATTCAAACATGGGGGGGACAAAGTACTGATACACGCACAATAGAGATAGATCTTGAAAGCATTGCAGTGAGTGACAGTATCAGACACAAAGGCAAGCTCATAGCATACGACTTCATTTCTACAAAATGTCCTGAAAAGACAGATACACAGAAACAAGCTCCAGCCTGAAGCAACAGCTCAGAGGCCAAGAGTGCTTGCTGCTCTTACACTAGACCTAAGATCAGTTCTCCACATTCATGTCGGACCACTCATCACCCCTGTGACTCCAGCTCAAGGGGATCTAATGCCCTCTTCTGACCTCCTTGGGAACTGCACACAATGTGGCATACATACACACAGACACATACCATACACATAAAGAAAAAAAATAATAAAGTAAATCTTTTTTTAAAGTACTGTCAGCCAGGCAGTGGTGGCGCATGCCTTTAATCCCTGCACTCAGGAGGCAGAGGCAGGTGGATCTCTGTGAGTGTGACATCAGCTTGGTCTACAGAGTGAGCTCCAGGACAGCCAGGTCTACACAGCAAAACCCTGTCTCAAAAAAAAAAAAAAAAGAAAAAAAGTACAGTTGTGGTTTCATTGTTTTGAGTACAGGAAAATATTCTAAAACTAAATAGTTGTGACAGTTATATAACCTTGTAAAAACTATTCAAAATCACTACATTGTGTACTGTAACATGGTACATTTTTAGTGCATGCAGCCTGTATCTCAAGTTTAAAAATACTTACGATTTAATCAGATATTGCTACTGATTCCACAACCCTGACCTGAAGAATGGGGCCTACATCAGTAAGAATGAGAAGTACCCGCTCCCCTAATTTTGACACGCATTCTCAGTTCTTTAAAAGTCCGGTATTCCCATCAATGAAGCATTTTCCTGTTCAGCTCCATAATAAGAAGGGCCATGGCTGTCATCGTTCCTCAACTGGCATGTGGTTTGCTTTTATTTCCACAACACAGTGAATTTTGATAGATCACAGTAATTTCAGTCCAGACGGATCTTTTGACTGTAGGAGTGAATTAGAAAGATATTTTTATATCGCCTATTTGAGATAACAGGTCTTAGCACCACGCTCCAGGCAAAATACATCAAAAGAATGAACTGAAGGTTAAGTCTCCTTTTAGATCTCAATTTTTATAACATCACAAAAACCCTTGCCTAAAAGCAGCTGAATTATTCAACGGTGAGACATTCTATATTCGCCATGTTCAGCCAGAGGGAAAGAACAAAGGCACCTGGAAGGTGAGGTGCATCCGTCTCCTCATTGTGCCCTTCGAGGTCTCCAGTCCCAGAACCACACACCAGAACCCTGTCCCAGCAAGCAAGGCAACGAGAGACTTTCTGCTCTTAGGCTGGGCGCGCAAAGGTAATTCCCACGTGAAAAGAAGTGATACAGATCCAAGTAATGAAACGTAATTTGTGTCAAACAATTATTACCATTTTATCCTACCCAAATCAGTCAATTAAATATAGCTGTGTGTCTAAATTAGTTTTAGATAGCTTTTAATTCCAACATGATTTTTTTTAATTATCTTTCGTGTATACTTCTAGGCAGAAAGTTCTTCTCTTTTTAATGCTGTTTGCTGTGCAGCAGTGTTCACACACAGTTTAAGGAGAGTCTGCGGGGATCTCTACCCCCAAGGTGTCTGTTTACGGAACTACTCAGAGATCCTTGCCAGTAAGATGACTTCAAAAATAAGGGAACTCACTGACGTATTACCCAGAAGCGACGCTGTCGGCACATTTCTGTTTGATCAGTTCTTTCTTCACTTGAACCTCTTCAGTCCAGGGTCTCATCCTGTACCACACAGGCAGAGCCCACTGGGAATGTGCTGCCACCTGGAGAAGGCTTCTTGACACTGATGTCCTAATGACAATAGACATGCTATCAGATTCTTCTGGGAATATGCATTTAGTCACATGTGATTTTTCTATCCAATTATTCAATGTGTACAAGGTCTTCTCTGAACACTTGTGATACAATGATGAACTAGATAGACTAGGTCCCTGTGTTGGAGTGTAGCTTGCTGCTAGAGTGCTTGCCTAGCATAGGTGATCTGTACTGACCTACAGAGAAGGAAGGAGAGAGGGAGAGGGAGGGAAGGAGGGAGGTGGGAAGGAGGCTGGGAGGGAAGAAGCAAGAAAAGGAAGAAAGGGGGAGATAAAGAATGGAAGAAAAGAGAGAGAAGGAGGAGGGAAGAAAATGGGGAGAGGGAGAGAGAAAGAAGAAGGGAGAAAGGGAAGGACAAAAGGAGGAAGAAAGAAAAAGAAAGAACCCCTGGTCTCAGGCAGGCAAACATTTTGACAAAAGGAAACTGTGCTGGCTAGTTTTATGTCAACTTGACACATGCTAGAGTCATCTGAGAGAAGGGAGCCTCAATTGAGAAAATGTCACTGTTTCATAGGCAAGCCTGTACTGTAGGGCATTTTCTTAATTAGCGATTGATGTGAGAGGGCTCAGATCATTATGGGTGCCATCTCTGGGCTGTGGGTGCCATAAGGAAGCAGGTTGAGTAAGCCAGTAAACAACACCCACCTGTGGCCTCTGCATCAGCTTTTGCCTCCAGGTTTCCATCCTGCTTGCATTTCTGCCTTGGCTTCTGTCAATGAACTGTGTGATTCAAGACTCCTGGCTCAGGCCTAGATATGAGAATCGAGTCAAATTAACCCTTTCTTTCCCCCAAGTTGCTTGGAGGATGGCGTTATTTGGTTTACACCTTCACACCACAGTCCATCACTAAAAAAAAAAGTCAAGAAAGGAACTCAAGCAGGGCAGGAACCTGGAGGCAGGAGCTGATGCAGAGACCATGGAGGGGTGCTGCTTACTGGCTTGTTCCCCAATGCCCAACTTGCTTTCGGTCATGGTGTTCCATCACAGCAACAATGATGTTTCTAGAAAGAGACAGAAAGCAAATAGCATGAGCAAATAAGATAATTTCAGAGACAGCCAAATCTTTTTTTAAAAAAATACAGTTGACTGGGCAGTGGTGGAACTTGCCTTTAATACCAGCACTAGGGAGGCAGAGGCAGGCAGATCTCTGTGATCTCAAGGTCAACCTAGTCTACAAACTGAATTCCAGGACAGCCAGGGCTACACAGTGAAACCCTGTCTTGAAAAACCAAAAAGAAGAAAACAATAAAAGAAAATACAGTTGAATAGTGAAATGGCAGGGCTGTTTCCAAATGTTCAACAAAGTACAAGAAGAGAGCAGTCAGACAGTCGGGGCAATTGTGTGCCTCCAAAACCTAGTGAGGCTACTGTACTGAGGCCCCTGAGAGAACATGAACCTTTCCAGTCATGCTAAAATGATAGATAGATAGATAGATAGATAGATAGATAGATAGATAGATAGATAGATGGATGGATGATAGAAGAGAGAAATAGAGAGATAGGTGATATAAAGATAGAGATAGATGATAGATAGATAGATAGATAGATAGATAGATAGATAGATAGATAGATAGATAGATGATAGAAGAGAGAAATAGAGAGATAGGTGATATAAAGATAGAGATAGATGATAGATAGATAGATAGATAGATAGATAGATAGATAGATAGATAGATAGATAGATAGATAGATAGATGGATGGATGGATGGATGGATGGATGGATGGATGGATGGATGGATAGACAAATAGATATGGAAACAAATGTCCCCCTTAGTCCCCCTTATACTTGGCAGACATCCATTCCAGCACACCCTAGATTCATCCTGTTCTACCTACCCCTGAATTCCGGGTGTTATTTATTACATACCTCATTGTTATTGTTTTTTACTCTTACTCTTTTGGCTCTTTTGGGGTGTCCACCACCCAGCTCCCAAACAAATTGCACATGGAGGCTTATTCTTAATTATGAATGCCTGGCCTTAGCTTGGCTTGTTTTTTGCCAGCTTTTCTTAACTTAAATTATCCTATTTATCTTTGGCCTCAGGGCTTTTAACTTTCTCTATTCCTGTATACCTTTTCTTTCCTTCTTACACCATGTCTGGTTGTGTAACTGGGTGGCTGGGTGGCTGGCCCCTGAAATCCTCCTCCTTCCTCTCTCATTCCCAGATCCCTTTTGCCCATATTTTGGCTCATATTTATCCTCTCTGCTTGCCAACCCCACCTATTTCTCTCACCTACCTAGCTATTGGCTGTTCAGCTCTTTATTAGACCATCGGGCATTTTAGACAGGCACAGTAATACAACTCAACAGAGTTAAACAAATACAACATGAACAAAAGTAACACACCTTAAAATAATATGGTTTCTAGAAAACTCCACAGTACATTTAGCTAGAATGCGAGCCAAAAAAAGCAACTCAAAGTCTAGTGTTGCTATTAAAATAGTATTTTAATATAGTGGTACACACTTGTAATCCCAGAATTTGGAAGGCAGAAGCAGGATGGCCACAAGTTCTAGGCCAGCCTGGTCTACATATTAGTCTCAGGCCAACCAAGACTCAAAGAGATACCCTCTCTCAAAAATCCAAGATAAAAAAATTTCCAGTATTTGGGAAATAGAGACAGGAGGATCAGGAAATCAAAGCCAACCTGAGACCTTGTCTCAGAAAACAACAACCAGCTGCTGGAGAGATGGCTCAGCAGTTAGAGCACAGATTGCCCTTGTTTGGTTCCCAGCACCCACGTCTAATGTCTTACAACCACCCATAGCTTCAGCTCCAAGGGAAGCCAGCACCTCTGGCATCCACGGGCACCTGCACATGTATACCACACACATATACATATACTGTTTAATTTTATTTATTTAATTAATGCATTGAATATTTTGTCTGCATATATGTCCATGCTCCATGCATATGCCTAGTGTCTTCAGAGGCCATAAGAGATTCGCCTGGACTAAAGTTACAGACAGTTGTGAGCTGCCATGTGGGTCCTCTGGAAAAGCAGCCGTACCTTAACCTCTGAGCCATCTCTCCAGCTTATATATATATATATATATTAAAGATATAAGAATAAGTAATTTTAAGGCACTAAAAGTAAATTTAAAAAATAAAGGAAAGTGGTTTACTTTGTTTTGTCTTGATTTTGTTTTTGTTTGTTTGTTTGTTTAAGGCAAGGTTTCTCTGTGTATCAGCCCTGGCTGTCTTGGGAACTCACTTTGTAGCCCAGGATAGCCTCAAACTCAAAGAGATCTTCTTCCTCTCCTTTATTTTAATAACAAAAATGAGGCTGAATTTATCTTAGTTCTAACTGGGCTGGGTTTTTTTTTTTTAGACAAGGTTTCTCCTTCCTGTTTGCCCATGAACTGTCTGTATTAACTATGATGGATAGATGAAAGATAGATAGATAGATAGATAGATAGATAGATAGATAGATAGATAGATAGATAGATAGAGCCAGATGATAAATAGATGATAGATAGATAGACTATAGATATATGATAGATAGATAGATAGATAGATAGATAGATAGATAGATAGATAGATAGATAGATAGATAGATAATTGATTGACTTATGTTTTTACATGTGAGGGTCCTATACTACCCAGCCTGACCCTGAACTTCTGTGCTCAGACAGCCTGTAACTGGGCCAGCAGGTGCATAGAACCACACAGCATCAAGTCCCTGTCTCCTCTGTGTGACACATGCATCCTTAGGAGAGGATTGTCACTGCTTCTTTGTCTTTAGGCTAAGATCAAGTGTAGGAAAAGACTGTTATCTGCCTGTTTTCTCAAGTGGAAAATGTTTTCCAGACCTCGCTCCGCGGTTACCCGCGCTCAGTGGCTCCCACACTCCTCTAGGCAGCTGTGCCCATCTTGTCCTTAGAGGCCACTCATGTCTCCCGTGAAGCCAGGAGCCCACTGGGACACGGGACACGATTTCTTTTTTAATCCTGTTTGTGTATATGCTGTGTGTGGAGCGGGCGCGAGCATGCCACGGCACACATGTGGAGGTCGAGGGGACAGCTCTGTGGAGTCAGTTCCTTCTTCCTTTGCTGGAGAAGCTGACACTCAGGTGTCAAACTTGCTCAGCAAGAGCTTTTGCGCGCTCAGCCACCCCGCCAATCCAGGGACTGGACACTTATCCCTTACCTTATCACTCTTCCTTGGTTCGGTCTGATGCAACAGATCAGTGTCCTTGTAAATAGATTTCAATCTCTTTGGAGGTTCGCATTTTCCCTAGCAACTGTATCATTTCTACTACTAAAAACCTAATGAAGAGTGAGTCATAAATCATTTCCATCTACAGTGTATATTATCTTAGGCAAAATATCTTAATAAATCTTACACTGACATTACAATTCCACAGACATAGCAATAAAATGGAGCTCAGCGAAACAGACCTGGGTACCCAAACTGAGACCAAATCTATCATCTCTCCCACAGTATGTGTATCTCTTAACCTAGAAACCGCTTTTGCCACCTTCCTTTTCTGTATCTCAGCTGTACAACACTGCCACCTAGTGGTCGGTTCTCAAAGCACGGTACTGCAAACCAACTTTCCGGTTACAAAGATCAAGATCTGAAATAAGACTGAGCTACTTAGCCTCAGTCCTGACAAAAGGGCCCCCAAAGGAAGTGGCACTATTAGGAGATGTGGCTTTGTTGGAGTGGGTGGTGTGTCACTGTGGAGGCAGACTTTGAGATTTCATATATGCTCAAACCACACTCAGGATCACAGATCACTTCCTATGGCCTGCAAGTCAAGATGTAGGACACTTGACTATTTCTCCAGCCCTATGCCTGCATGCATGCCACCATGTCACTAAGCCACTCCAATTAAATTTTTTTTTCTTTAAGAATTGCCATGGTCATGGTGTCTCTTCACAGCAATAGAAACTCTAGGACAGAAGTTGGTACCAGGGACTGGGATATTGCTGCAAAAGGCCTGACCATGCTTTTGTTTGGAGGAATTTAAACTTTGGTACCTTGGTTTAGGAAATCAGTGGAATGCTTTAAGCACTGCTTAATGGGCCACACCAGAAGGATCATGGAAGACAGTGAGCCGTGTTGAGGGTGATTTGAACTGTGGGAGGCTGACCCAAGAGGTTTGGAAGGAGAAGAATCTTAGTATGTTGCCTAGACTGTGGCTGCTTTTTGCCCTTGTCCAATGAGTCTGCCTGAGGCTAAAGTGACGAGTTTTGGATTAATTCCCTTGGCAGAGGAAATCTCAAAACAGCCTAGTACAGTCGTGTGGTTATTAGTGGTCATACTTATACAGATATATATTGAAAAGGAGCAGGCTGAGCAAATAAAGATCCATAATGAACAGACTGAGAAGAAAGGAACCACAAAGCAGAATGGAGCCAAGTCCCGTGTTTAGGGAGATGAACAGGTTAAGACAGGGAATAAAGGGAGTGGTAAGCTCAGGCCAAGATCCCACCCAGCTAAGTTTCCAATCTGTGAAAAGGAATTAAAGAAAATCTTAGAGCCAGGAGTGGTGGTGCATGCCTTTAATCCCAGCACTTGGCAGGCAGAGGCTGGCGGATCTCTGGGTTTGAGGCCAGCCTGGTCAGCAAGTTCCAGGACAGTCAAGCTTAGGCAGTGAAGGAAACTATTTGAAACAGAAAGCTGGTACAGATGTAATTGAACAAGGGGGCCATGTTCCAGCCCCAATAAGCAGCAGAACTTGGCAGCTTTTGGCCACATGGCACTGACTTTAGAGACAAGAATAGAAGAAAGGCGTTATGGATTCTCCCTCTGAGACTAAGGAAAGCTGCTAAGACCGCCATGTGTCAGGAAGGCCAGCCATGTGTCAGGAAGCCCTGACACTTGTCTGAACAGGAGGCCATTGCATGAAGCTGTGAAGGTGAAGCCTGGGTTGCCTTGACGACCCCAAGATGTTGGAGATGCTAGAGCCATGGGACACCTGCTGAGGAGAGCTGCTAACAGGATATAGAACCAGCCCAAGAGAGATAAGTGTGTTGCGGTCAACAATACTGAAAGGGGTCGGAGATTTGAGGAGTGTTTTGACATCAGACATGAAGATGTAGAGTTTGGACTTTGCCCAGCTGGTTTTCCGTCTTGCTTTGGTCCAGTATTTCCTCACTGTGCTCCCTTCCCTGTGTTTTGGAATGATAATGTATATCCTGTGCCATTATATGTTGGAAGTATGTGATACGTTTTTTTTATTTTTATTTTACAGGTGATTACAGTTAAGAGATTGCATGAATCTCAGAAGAGACTTTGAACTTTGGACTTTTAAACATTGTTGAGACTGTGATAGACTATGTGGTCTTTTGAAGATAGGTTGAATGGGGGGGGCTGGAGAGATGGCTCAGAGGTTAAGATTACTGACTGATCTTCCAAAGGTCCTGAGTTCAAGTCCCAGCAACCACATGGTGGCTCACAACGATCTGTAATGAGATCTGATGCCCTCTTCTGGCCTGCAGGTGTACATGCAGGCAGAATACTGTATACATAATAAATAATAAAGAAAAACATTTAAAAAAAAAAGAAGATAGGTTGAATGAATTTTTGCATTATGATATGGCTACAAGCCTTTGGGGGCCAGGGAGTATAATGTGGTGGTTTGAAAAAAAAATGGCCCACAAAAGGAATGGCCCTGTTAGGAGGTGTGGCTATGTTGGAGTGGGTGTGGCCTTGTTGGAGGAAGTGTGTCACTGTAGAGGTGGGCTTTGAGGTCTCATGCATGCTCAAGCCACACGGGGTGTCTCACACCACTTCCTGCTGCCTGTGAGTCAAGGTCTAAGAATGTTCAACTCACTCTCCAACACCATGCCGGCCTGCAAACTGCCACACTCCCAGCAACCATGCTCTGCTCCCAACCATGACAATAAAATGGACTAAACCTCTGAACGGTAAGCAAGCCACCACAATTCAATGTTTTCCTTTGTAAGAGTTGCTGTGGTCGTGGAGTCTCTTCACAGCAATAGAAACACTAAGACAGTAACTGTCATACCATGATACCATAACCAAAAGCAACTCAGGGAGGACAGGGTGTATTTGGCTTATATATGTTATGATACTTATGATCCCTCCATATCACTGTTCATCACTGAAGGAAGCCAGGACAGGAACTCAAACAGGGCAGGAAGCTGGCGCCAAGAGCTGATGCAGAGGTCATGGAGGGCCCTGCTTACTGGTTTGCATCTCTGCTTGGTTTCTTATATTTACCCAGGACCACCTGCCCAGGAGTGACACCACCCAATCACCAATCAAGAAAACTCACCCACAGGCTAATCTGGTAGGAGCATTTTTCCCAAATGACTCCAGCGTGTGTCAATTTGACATAAAGCTAGCCGGCGCACAGAGTTAGAGTGCCACCAACCTGCCATCTGGACAGTTTTCTTGAATCAACTGTACATCACTAGAAACCTTTTATCTATTTCTGGAGATCTAAAAAGTTGATTCTAACATTTTTAATCATTTTTTTCTCATTTCATTGATTCGTGGATAGGGAAAATTCACATGTTGAAAGCTCTCACTTTGCTGGTTTTGCTGATGCCATCCAAATTTTCCACAGGGGTCAGTCAGCAAAGCTGTTGAGAAAGGAACTGGGGCGGCACGTTTATGTCAGCTTGACACAGGCTCGAGCCGTCGGAGAGGAGGGAGGCTCAACTGAGCTCGACTGAGAATAGAAACACTGACTAAGACACCCTGATCCCAGCCCATTCTCCCTCAGAAACAGGCTTTACAAAAACACTCGCCTGCAGGGCTCATGAAATGGCTCAGAGGGTAAGAGTGCAGACTCCTGAAAGTTGTTTTTTAACCTCCACGCTCACGTGCCCAAACACACACACACACACACACACACACACACACACACATACACGAGAATAAATAATGTTTTTTAAAGGGGGTGGGTTCAAGATGGCAGCAGCAGCCAGCACCTCCTCTGTCGCGGGTGACTCCAGTGAATCCGAGAAACCCACAGAGGCTTTGAGGGAGCTGCAGCAGTGCAGGGTGAGCCAGCGGAGACCGCAATATCTCGGGAACAACCAAACAAAACAACAACAAAAAAAAGACAAAAAGACGGGTCTAATGGGAAGGTGCTTTTAAACAGTGGTTTCGTAGAACTGGGGGGAAGCGCATGTGGCAGAGAGAAGCAGTGTGTTGGTGACAGGCATGGAAGTGTGGCTGCAGCAGACGAAGGAGCACATCCTTAACAACTGGGGCCAGTCCTTGGTCCACCACTGGGCCCACCTTGGCCCTGTCTCACCACCCACTATGCCTGTGCCTCCTCTTGGCCTGCAGTAGTGGAGTTGCCACAGCA
This sequence comes from Ondatra zibethicus, assembly GCA_004026605.1. Classification (NCBI taxonomy): domain Eukaryota; kingdom Metazoa; phylum Chordata; class Mammalia; order Rodentia; family Cricetidae; genus Ondatra; species Ondatra zibethicus. The sequence goes on from PVIU01018203.1 coordinate 24,450, forward strand.
GCTGCTAAGGCTGCCCTAGCCACCTCCCACACAGCTCACCCTGCTGTGGGGAGAAGAGCTCTCAGGTCACCAAGCTGTGCGTGATGGTCATGCCCCTGATGCCCACAGGGTGGCCAATGCCAAGGGCAGGGTGGTGTATAGCAGCCTGGAGCTCACCTAGGTCCTGCCCCCAGCATGCTGCCTAATCTCACTGACCCAACAACAAGATATCTGAGGTGAAAAAGGGTTCATTTTTTTGATTAAGTCTCCTCAAAAGACTTTTGTGGCCCGTGCCGCCATCAGAGGCTGTGTTTATGTCTATGATCCATGTTGCCACCAGATGCTATGTTGATGTCCATATAGTCTTGGTGGCCGGAATCCATGCTGTCAACTGAAAACCATGTTAAAGCCCAAGATCCATGCTATGCAGGCTGTTATGGACAAGGAGGCTTCTTTTGCAGTGGTATGGATGAGTGCAGACTCATAACTGAGAATGAGAGACATTGATGTGTAGGCGGAAGTTTCTCTCCCACCTGCCAACACCCAAATAACCACCCAAAGACTTCTTATTTTCAGCTGATAGCTTAGGCTTATTACTAACTAGCTCTTACAACTTAAATTAACCCATATCTCTTATCCACGCTCTGCCATGTGGTGATACCTTTTTTCAGCATGGCATGTTCATCTCCTGCTTCCTCTGTGTCTGGCTGGCAATTCCACCCTTCTTCTTCCCAGCATTCTCTCAGTCTGGCTCACCCACCTAGCCTCTTCCTGCCTAGATAGTGACCAGTTAGCTCTTTATTAAACCAATGAGAGCAGCACATCTTCACAGTATACAAAAGGGTTATTCCATAGCATTGAAGGCTTCGGTGATGACCTCTCCCCTACTCCAGAAAGAAAGAGCCAGGCAGAAAGCTATTGAAGAGGGTCCTTTAAACTCGTGATAAAGATCCTGAAGTGTAACAGTTACATAGAATGCAAATGCCCCTTCTGGCCTCCTCCTGCTGCAACTGTGTGTTCACAGTGCACTTACAGACAAGCAGGCTCACACGCATCTAAATAAAATAAGTAATTTAATTAAAACATTTTTAAGAAAAGTAGAGAGTGATAAAGGAAGACACTTGAAGCCTACTTGACTCCTCAGGAGCAGGAACAGGTGAGTCCACCTGCACAAACACACACACACACACACACACACGTTTGTCTGACAGTTTATAGTTTCTGGGAGGGGGAAGGCATTTTCATCAGTGGTATAGCCATGGGTAAGATATCTACGCCCCTGCAAATAGCTCCTGGTCTAAGATTCAGTAAGCACAACTAATTAATTAAACTCATTGGTGAAGGAAGAAAGGGAGGGAGGGAGGGAGGGAGGGAGGGAGGGAGGAAGGGAGGGAGGAAGGGAGGGAGGAAAAGAGACTAGTCAGAAAGAGGAAGGGGACCAAGGGGAATGAGAAAAGACAAGAGAGCATAGAAAGGGTGAATATGATCAAAATATGTTATGTGCGTGTATGTATGTATGTATATATGAAAATATAAAAACGACACTCATTATTATGCATAATAAAAAAGTTAAGACTATTTGCCTGCACACAAGTAGGGTGACACACTAGCAATCTCCACACTCTTGAAGCTGAGGCAGGAGGACTGCAAGTTCAAGACCAGTTTGACTACAAAGGAAGACCTTGTCAAAAGAAACAAGAGAGGGAGATGGAGGAAAAGATGAGCAAGAGGGAAAGGGGGTGGGAGAAGGAAAGGGAGGGGAGGAAGAGGGAGCAAGCCAAAGCATTACACTGCTTCTGGCCATCACTAGGCCTGCGGGTGGAGCAGAATTGCCTTTGAAGCTTTTTTTCCCCCCAGAATACTGACTTAGCTGCTTGCTTGCTTTTGTTTGTCAGGTGGTTCCTGAACAACCTCATTAAGACTACCTTGGATTGTTTTGGCTATCCTGGGTTTTTTGCCTTTCCATATGAAGTTGAGTACCATTCTTTCGAGGTCTGTGAAGAATTTTGTTGGGATTTTGATGAGCATTGCATTGAATCTGTAGATTGCTTTTGGTAAGATTGCCATTTTTACTATGTTAATTCTACCTACCCAAGAGCATGGGAGATCTTTCCACTTTCTGGTGTCTTCTTCAATTTCTTTCTTCAAATATTTAAAGTTCTTGTCATACAAGTCTTCCACTTGTTTGGTTAGAGTTACTCCAAGATATTTTATGCTATTTGTGGCTATAGTAAGGGGTGATGTTTCTCTGATTTCTTTCTCAGCCCATTTATCACCTATGTAGAGGGCTACTGATTTTTTTGAGTTAATCTTGTATCCTGCTACATTACTGAAAGTATTTATGAGTTGTAGCAGTTCCTTGGTAGAATTTTTGGGGTCACTTATGTAAACTATCATATCATCAGCAAATAGTGAGAGTTTGACTTTTTTTTCTGATTTGTATCCCCTTGATCTCCTTTTGGTGTCTTATTGCTCTAGCTAGGACCTCAAGAACTATATTGAATAGATATGGAGAGAGTGGACAACCTTGTCTTGTTCCTGATTTCAGTGGAATCGCTGGGAGTTTCTCTCCATTTAGTTTGATGTTGGCTGTTGGCTTGCTATATATTGCCTTTATTATGTTTAGGTATGTTCCTTGTATCCATGCTCTCTCTAAGACCTTTATCATGAAGGGATGTTATATTTTGTCAAAAGCTTTTTCAGCATCTAATGAGATGATCATGTATTTTTTTTCAATTTGTTTATATGGTAGATTATGTTGACAGATTTTTGTATGTTGAACCATCCCTGCATCTCTGGGATGACGCCAACTTGATCATGGTGGATGATGGTTCTGATGTGTTCTTGGATTTGATTTGCCAGTATTTTATTTAGTATTTTTTCCATCAATGTTCATGAGTGAAATTGGTCTGTAATTCTCTTTCTTAGTAATAGCTGAAAGACACTTAAGGAAATGTTCAACATCCTTAGCCATCAGAGAAATGCAAATCAAAACAACTCTGAGATTCCATCTCACACCTGTAACAAAGGCCAAAATAAAAAAAAAAAACTGATGACAACTTATGCTGGAGAGGTTGTGGGGAAAAGGGAACACTTCTGCATTGCTGCTGCAAGTGCAAGCTGGTTCAGCCCCTTTGGATATCAGTGTGATGATTTCTCAGAAAATTAGGAAACAACCTTCCTCAAGACCCAGTAATACCACTTTTGGGTATATATCCAAAGGATGTGCAATTGTGCCAAAAGGACCTGTGTTCAATTATGTTCATAGCAGCATTATTTGTCATAGCCAAAATGTGGAAACAACCTAAATGCCCCTCAACCGAAGAATGAATTAGGAAAATGTGGTACATTTAGACAATGGAGTGCTACACAGCAGAAAAAAATAATGGCAAATGGGTGGAGCTAGAAAACATCATTTTGAGTGAGGTAACCCAGACCCAGAAAGACAAGTATCACATGTATTCACACATAAGTTGTTTTTAAGCATAAAGCAAAGAAAACCAGCCTACAAATCACAATCCCAGAGAACCTAGACAACAATGAGGACCCTAAGAGAGACACACATGGATCTAATCCACATGGAAAATAGAAAAAGACAATATCTCCTGAGTAAATTGGGAGCATGGAGACCATGGGAAAGAGTTGAAAGGGAGGGGAGAGGACGGGAGGGAAGCAGAGAAAAATGTAGAGCTCAATAAAATCAATTTTTTAAAAAGACTGCCTTGAAGTTTGCCAGGCAGTAGTGGCACACGCCTTTAATCCCAGGACTCGAGAGGCAGGGGCAGGTGGATCTCTGTGAGTTTGAGGCCAGCCTGGTCTACAAGAGCTAGTTCCAGGACAGGTTCTAAAACTACAGAGAAACCTTGTCTCAAAAAAACAAAATAAAACAAAAATACCTTGGAGCTCCTTCAGTTCACAAACCTTCTTCAAAAGGATTTCTCTCTTTAAAAACAATTATGGGCCGGGTGGTGGTGGCGCACGCCTTTAATCCCAGCACTCAGGAGGCAGAGGCAGGCAGATCTCTGTGAGTTCGAGGCCAGCCTGGTCTACAAGAGCTAGTTCCAGGACATGCTCCAAAGCTACAGAAAAACCCTGTCTCGAAAAACCAAAAAAAATTAAAAAAATAAAAACAATTATGGATCTGGGCAGCGGTGGTGCATGCCTTTAAACCCAGTACTCAGGAGGCAGGGCCAGGCAGATTTCTGTGAGTTCGAGGACAGCCTGGTCTACAGATCAAGTTCCAGGACATCCAAGGCTACACAGAGCCCTGTCTCAAAAACAAACAAACAAATAAAAAACAATTGTGAGCCAATGGTTTAACTCTGCAATTTCCTAAGGAGACAAAGAACTACACTGAACAAAAGACTAAATGAGAAATTTAAAACGAGAGGAGCATATTGGACATAAGGCATCAACTATGACGTGGCAAGTTCTAACAATGTCCTTGCGCACCCTCATGGTGTGGCCTAGAGCCTGGTGACAGGACCTCTCTGTTTGTCTCTACTGTCAGTTTCACTCCAAATAAAGTTACTTTGCTACTTGACAAAAGCAAACTTCTGACAAACGCTTAGGGCTCTAGATCACATGTATACCAGGTAGCATCCAAGGTATGGGAAGATCTAGAAAGGCCCTCAAGGTCGCATCTCTGGTTTATATTAAGCAAGGGCTTCAGCAAATTTGCAAACTGCTGGCTAGGTTTTATGGGACTGGAGGTCCTCAATCAGGCTTATGGTTGATTGCTTGGTCAGTTCATTGGGTTCTAGGTTAGTGAGCTAGTTTTCTTCAAAAAGGTTCTTTCTGTGTAGCCCAGGTTGGCCTGTCATTCATTAAATAGCCCAGGCTAGCCTCAAACTTGTACTCCTCCTGCCTCTGCCTCCAAGACCCTCTTCTGTCCAGGCTCCCATGTGATGCACATACATACACAGTCATAAAAAAGACATATATGCATTAAATCAATAAATGTTTTAAAGATAGCATTTTGTCTTCACCATCTTTGGAAAGAACTGTGGCATTGGTGCATCCTTTAAGAGTTCTCAGGACAGTGTATGTGGAGTTTATTCGGTAGAACTGAGTTACAAAGAAGAATAATGGAACCACATTGTAATTGTCCTTTATCATTTGTATGAGATGTGTTATTTCCCTTTGCCCTTGTTCCTGATCTGATAATCTGCAGACTCCGTTTTTCTTTTATTCTGTGTGGTGCAGGAGAGGATACTGTGATGTATTCAGATTCTAGCACGTGCTATAGCTACTAAACAATATCACCGAAGTCATGCAAACACCCCCCTCACCAAGGAAAGACAAACTGTGTTAGCCACCTGATGTGGGATTCCCCTCTGTATGCTGTGAATACCATTGGTGAGTTAAAAACACTGCTTTGAACCCATAGCAGGGCAGAAGTAGGTGGGGAAAACTAAACTGAATGCTGGGAGAAGGAAGGCAGAGTTAGGCATGGAGCTGCTGTAGAGACAGAAGTTCTGAAACTTTGCTGGTAGGCCACAACCTCATGGTGATGCACAGATTAATGGAAATGGGTTAAATTAAGATGTAAGAGTTAGCAAATAAGAAGCTGGAGCTAATGGGCCAAGCAGTGGTTTAAATAGTATGGTTTCTGTGTGATTATTTCAGGTCTGAGCTGCTGAGCGGCAAGGAACCAACAAGCGCCCTTCTCCAACAAGCAACCACTAAAACTAGTATGCGCTTCCTCTGACATAAAACTGGAATGTAGGGCTATTTATTTCATGTTGCTAAGTCTAAATTATCAAGTTTGGAAATAATCTTATGCTGCGGGAGATCCTTCCGCTCCTTCAGCCAATAGCCTTTAAGATACCAGCCCAGTGGGGTGTGGTCTCGCTTGCTTTAAAAAGCAGTGGTAGCTGTGTGCTCGCTCTCTTGCTTCCAGCTTCCGGCTGTTGGACTTCGTTCCTGATCGCACAGAGGGCTGTTGTCTGGGACGGTGATCTGTACGTTTTTTCCCTTTAAATAAATAACCATTTTATTAATCATAATTCCAAACTGGTGTGGGATTGTTTTGTGACTTACGCCTTCAATTTCACACCAAAGGCTGATTTTGCAATTGTATGGCTCAATTCATAGAGAATCAGGAGACTGGAACTAAAAATATAAATGAGTTTCTTAATCCAAACGTCATACCTCGCCAAGTAGAAATGTGTGGCTTCACATGTCCAAGGAATATAAAATAAAAACAAAAAATGTATACTTCCAACTCTTACTCAGAGACCATCAGCCAATATCTGTTATGCTGTGCTCATTCACTCCAGCAAAAAAAAAAAAAAAACCTCCTCTTTGGCTCCGCTTCCAAGGACATCTAAATTTCACAGGACCTGGCTGGCAATACAGTTCAGCAGTAAAAATGCTGGACGCCAAGCCTGACAACCTGAGTTCGGTCCCCAGGTCCACATGGCAGAAGAAGGAAACTGACTACCACGACTTATCCTCTGACCTCCACACAAGCTGTGGCATGCAAATAAATAAATAATTTCGAAGTTTAATTACACGGGCTAGGTTGGGGGAAGCGGTTCAGTAGGAAGAGCACTTGCTGAGCGAGCACCAAGACCTGAATTTGGACTCCAATACAGATACCTCTCAAGTAAAAAGTCAGCCATGGCCAGGCGACCCCATAACTTGAGCATGGTGGGGGGTCAACTACAGGAGCATTACTGGGGTGTGGTGGTGGTCAAACCTAGTTCCAGGGTCAGTGAGAAACCTAGTCAGAGAGTGCTGGAGCAGGACACCCCTACAACCTCCTCTGGCCACTGCACACATGGACAGGCACATGCACAGGAAACACCTGTGCACATACAGCACACATGTGCACACACACACAAAGTATAACAAATAAATTACACATGCCAATTAAAGGACTGGATTGTATGTAGCTTCTTTGAATAAAACAATGCCAGAAGTCAGTGGCAAGTCAGTATTAGTACACATTGTACACACTACGCTGTGCTACTATTCCATTAACCACCAGGAATTCAGTTTTTAGAAGTTGTCAAGAGCAGGCATGATAATGAATGTCCGCAATCTCAGCACCCAGAAAGTTGAAGCAAGAGGACTACTGGGAGTTTGAGGCCATCCTGGGATACATAGTGAGCACCGTGTCAGCCTGGGCTACATAGCAATACCCCATCTCAGATAAAAACGAATGTTAAAACTGAAACATCTCATCAGTATCCCACCAATGCATGCAGATTTTACACTTTATGCATCTATTTAAAATAATTTTTTTTTGCGAGACAAGGTTTATCTGTGTAACTTTGGAACCTGTCCTGGGACTCTCTTTGTAGACCAAGCTAGCCTAGAACTCACAGAGATCTGCCTGCCTCTGCCTTCTGAGTGCTAGGATTAAAGATGTGTGCCACCACTGCCTGGAAATTTAAAATAAATTTAATGGGAAAAAAAAGCTAATTCTTTTTTATGTTTCTTTCATTTTTTTTGTTTTAACATCCTGGCCCAAGTTTCACCCCCTCTCCTCTCCTTCAAGTCCCTCTCCGCTGAAAAAGATAAATTTTTAAATGTCAAAAATCACTTTTGATGTTCCTCTGGCTTCTCACTTTAATCACACAAACGAAAACCTAAAATGACAAGATGGTTCCCTGGGTACAGGCACCCGCTGCCAACCCTGAAGACTAGAGTCCCACGTGAGTTCAATCCCCGGGACCAACACAGTGAAGGAAAGCGCTGACTTTAAAAGCTGTCTTCTGACCCTACTGCACTCACGTGCCCACACTGACGCAAGCACCTCATGCGTATGCTCTCATTAGTAACAAAAAACACACACTGTGAAATAGTACTCTGTGTTGCAGATGATTCTTAACTCTGTTAATAGTAATACCATCTGCTCATTTCACTGAAAGAGATCAACCTTCCACAAATCGTGCATTTGTGCGCAGAAATCCAAACTGTCAGTCAGGGAAGTGAGTAACAGCTGTCATAGTAGAGCAAAGCCATGTCTCATCTATGACCACCAGGTGGCGCTAATACACTATGACTCCATCAAGGAAAAGCCACCAGAGCGTGGAAGCAAGCCCCCACAAAGGGCACAGAAACTCCAGCGTCCCTGCCAGCTATGTGAAATTCTCCACCAACTGGACAGGGTCTTGTGATCTTGGGTGGTATCCGAAGATATAACACGGAACCCCCAAAGACCACCACAGAGCCGGTATCCGATGCAAACGGGGTTTATTGATTACAAATTAGCTAACTAGGACCTTAATCTGACACTCTGGAACAGCAGCTGCGAGAGAACAGGCGGCGCCTTCAGGGTAAGGGATTTTTAAAGGGAAAAACCGCAAGGCGGGATTAAGCCTTGGCATTTCAGGATTGGTTAAAGGCATATAACCTTTGAATTCGTTGGTTGATGTTTAGGGGAATTTCAAAACAGTAACTGTGAGCAGACTAGAATTTCATAGCTGTGGTTAATCAGACACTCAGAAGAACATTTGAAGCAAGCAAATGTTGCTTGGAGACCCGGATGGGGGTAATTTTGTCCAGAGCAAGCATAGTTTGTGGTTATCCTTGGAACTGTTTATGTCTTGGCTGGGGCTGTATTCACTCCCCCAGTTAGGCCCTGTTTCAAATAAAGTTCTTTTCAAAGTGGCATTTGTCCTGCTCCTTTAGTTAACTGAAGAGAGGACTCTATCTCAGGCTCCATGGGAAGAACACTGTTGGTGATGTGGGTTTTTTTGGCATCATCCATATTCTGCAAACAAACCCTTATCCATACTATATAAGTAAGCCTAACAAACTCATAAATAAACTTATCTACCCACAATAATTTTTTTTTCATTTTTCGAAACAGGGTTTCTCTGTAGCTTTGGAGCCTGTCCTAGAACTCACTCTATAGACCAGGATGGCCTCAAACTCACAGAGATCTGCCTGCCTTTGCCTCCCAAGTGCTGGTACTAAAGGCATGAGCCGCCACCACCTGGCATATCCTATGGCATATAGTCTGAACGACCTTGAACTTCTAATCTTGTTACCCCCACCTTCAGAGAACTGGGATTATGGGCTTGGGCTGCCACACCTGGTTTGTAAAGCTAACTACATATAGAACATTTATACATACGTGTATATAAAAGGGTGTTTCACTCACACCATATGCTGCTTTCAGTTATGATAAAATGCCCCAACAAAGCCAAGGCAGGGCAGTCACAGAGACAGGAGCGTGTTTTGTTGTTTTTGGTTTTTCAAGGCAGGGTTTCTCTGTAAAGTTTTGGAGCCTGTCATGGAACTCACTCTGTAGACCACAACTTAAACTCAGAGAACTCACAGAGATTGGCCTGCCTCTGCCTCCTGAGTGCTGGGATTAAAGGTGTGCACCACCACCGCCCAGAGATTTATTTTACTTTCATGTTATGTGTATGAGTGTTTTGCCTGAATTTATGTCTGTGTACTGTGTGTGGCTGGTGCCAATAAGGAGTGTAGGATCCTTTAGAACTCTGAAGCTACAGGTAACTATGAGCTACCATGTAGGTGCTGTAAATGGAACCAGGGTCCTCTGCATGAGCAATCAGTGCTCTTGACCACAGAACCATTTCTCAGCCCCCAACAAATCACTGTTAGCATAAAACACAGTCCTTACCTCAATTACGTGAGATAGTTTATTCTAAAGCCAAACATGAGTGACAGTGGCCCAGGAACACAGACTTAAGTTACTCCAAATTTTACATTCCAAGATGGTGATAATATCATGAAGTTGGTACAGTAATAGAACAAAATAAGTCATAAATATACTTTTTCAAATATTTCAAATATTGGCAAAAAACACCAGGGGGAGGAGGGTTTGAAAGAAAATGGCCACCACAGGTTCCTAGGAAATGGCGCTACTATGAGATGTGGCCTTGTTGGAGCAGGTGTGGTGTTGTTGAAGGAAATGTGTCATTGGGGATGTATTTTGAGGTCTCAGATGTTCAAGCCAGGCCCAGTGGCTTGCTCTTCCTGCTGATCCAGATGTAGAACTGAACTCCTCAGCTCCTTCCCTAGCACCATGTCTACCTGTGTCCCATCATGCTTCTTGCCATGATAACAAAAGACTAACCCTCAGAACTGTAAGCCAATCCCATCAGGTTACCTGCCATCCTGGAGTCCTCAGGCATCTGTTCCTTGAGGGAGATGAGAGGCAGGTTGCTAAGAGAAAAAAAAAAATAGATTGTTATTACCAGCCCTATGAATGGGGCTAGCCATAGGAAGGGTGACTAACTGCCAGAAAGAATGGGACAGAGAACTGTCCTGGTTGTACAGGAGAGGCACAGGTGAATAAATGAGACACAAGAGCAGATATGCCCTTTAAACCCAGATTTTAGTTGTTGGGTAGGTATCCATTTGAGCCAGGAGAGGTGGTACCAAAGGTGAAGTTCCAGAAGTTAGTGTAGGTACTGGAGTTATCTGGAAGGCCCTGTGTAAGTTGGTCTTGGCTCAGACAGCAGAAGTGACCTGTAAAATATGCTTGAAAATGGATGGGGTTAAAATAGGCTCTGGAGACTGTTTTTACCAGACCACATTTATTGATATAGCAGCAGAACTCTTCCCAGGAATCTGTAAGACAGCTGGAACAGATATATATCTTGGTGCCATAGCAAAGGACCAAGGCTTTAGGTTAAAAGGCACGAACATTTTAGAAGACACTTAAAGAAACTGGAAACTCTGAACCTCTGAAGATACATCTGAAACTTGTTAATTTTGAACTATGAAGCCTGTGAAGGAGGCACACCTGTTTGTATTTTTTAGCAGGAAACTTAACAAAGGAAGTAATGAGCTACCAGTACCTTAAGTCATCAAATGCCATTAGATCTGAGAGGGATAAACAAGCAGAAGTGAGACAGCTTTTTTCAGTTATACAGGCAACCCCAAGTCTCTCTGTAGTCTTTGGCAAACACCAAAGTCTTAGAAGTAGTACTTGTCCTTAGCTGATGAGCCCAGGAGTACTGACAGATTTTCGTGTAGACATAGGGTTCAGTCTACCTGCTTTGGCAGGATGAGCCAATCAGTCCCCCAATACAGTGTCCAGGAAGTTGATGTGGTAGAAGGCAGCTTTTTACTGTGTGGGTGGCTTTGTCATATTCAAAGGCAAGCCTCCAGGCAGAAGGTCTTCTGCAACCATGCATCTTCTTGAAGGAGCTATAGGATGTTGCAGGAGCTGATATGTCTCTCTGTCATAAGAAGCTCTTTTATTAAATGCCATACTCTCAGATGTGTAAAGGTACTTGAGAATCAAGGTACCATTACCTGTCAGGTATATTCAAATTAAACATATAAGTTAAATTTAGACATATAGTTTACCCAATCAGTTACAGCTTACCAATGCTAGTAGAGACAAGAAAATTAGAAGGAATATTTTAGTAAGCCAAAGTATATCGGAGGCAGAATATCTCCTAGGTAGGGCCAGCACACGTGAATACTCTTACCAAAGATGGTGCTGAGGTTTGCTTTGGCCGCAACCAAAAATGGCGGCTGTCCACGTGTTTGTATTTTTCCAAGGCTGTTGTAACCTGGAGTTATAAGTTTTACAACTTAAAACAAGCACATATACACACACAGACATAAAACAAGCATACTGTGGCCACATTATTTATACATATATATTAACAGACAAACAAAACTTTTTCCAGGAAACTGTGTCAGCTGACCAACTTAAAATTTTTGGACTAGACTGTTGAAGCCAGGCAAGCACACAGGTGGTCCCATTAAGGGCCAGATCAGTAGATGCTGTAAGGGAGAAAAGAAACATAAGGGGGGGAACACCTGTGCAGTTTTAGAGTGGAAGGACAGGGGGAACAGATCCGTCATAGAGAGAATCCCGAATGACCGACTGCACGCCAGCAATGCATGCAAACAGCAAATAGAAGTGGGGAGGGGAGGGAGGAGCACAGCACCCAGAAACCATGCGCGTATGGGGGTTTGTTTACTTGTTTATACGCTGGCAAAAAATTTTAGGTGTTAAGAACATTTGGTGTCAGATAGCCCTAATTTATAAAGATTTTGAGGGCATTTGAGGATCAGGCCTCCAATTTAAGTGTTCTTTTCACAAGTCTACATCGAACCCAAAGCCTAATGCAGTGTGTCCACTGTGGTAGACTTTGGGTCAAGAAACCAGAAGGGTGTGAGAAATTCCTTGAAAGGACATCTCTTGACAAAGGAACCTCACAGGGATAAAGCAATGACTTGGAACTTGGAACTTACCCAGATGAAGCGGCTTTTAGCCTGGTGGAGAGCAGGTGCAGGGGAGAAGGGTGTTTTCCCAATATGTGGCCCTGGGCCAGTGAGAAAAACAGCCCCCTTCGTGGGACCTCCAGATAAAAAGTTTTTGCAGCCCGATAAATCTCTCTGACAAGGCAATAATCCAAATCAGACCAAATTAAACAAATTAGAAAAAGCCCAGGTTTAATGGATACCGACACCCCCAGGTGGCCTTCCAGTCCCCCAAGTCAAGTACTCTAGGTCCTGTATGCTGAAGACAGCCCTTCCCTAGGTGACCTCATAGTTACAAAAGAAAGGAGCAGATGCACATCTGCATATCCTGACCACCTGATGGCACCAGACTTCAAAAAGGGCCAGGCAACCACCTCCCACCGAGTTAGAAGGTACAATTAAGCCTGTTAGCCTCCAAACTCTCTGACCTTCAGACAAGGTGGAAATAGTCCTGCATTTTTTCGGCCCCCACATCCAGAGTGGGGAGGGAAGAAGCAGTTTGAAAAAAATAAACTGAAAAGTCCAAAAATCACTGTTCCCCAAGTTAGATCATTTTGAGAAGGTAAATAAGATACCCACGCATTTTTTGGATAATGCAGAGAAACTCTTCCAACACTTCCAATACTGAGCTGACTCTCAAAATCTTTTTTTGACAATATCTGCCATATAAAACTTAATATTTGAAACACTTAAAAATTTATCCTAGGGCTGGAGAGATGGCTCAGGGGTTAAGAGCACAGCTTTTTCTTCCAGGGGTCCTGAGTTCAATTCCCAGCAACCACATGGTGGCTCACAACCATCTATAAGGAGATCTAGTGCCCTCTCCTACCGTACAGGCGTGCATGCAGACAGAACACTGTACCCATAATAAATAAATCTTTTAAAAAATTATCCTAGATGAATGATATATGTAGCCTCAAAGGGAAAAATTAAAACTATTAAAAGCACTGAGGAAAGTTTTCACTTCCATTAATGGAGAATAAGAGACACTTAATTCATACTTCTTCCATCAACTGTATCTCCTCCTATGCTAAAATACCTTTGATCTTTTACCTACAGGTAAGCTGTATAAATATATGCACTCCACTTTCGCAACCAGGAAAAGAGGGGGAAATACAATCAGCTCTCTCAGAAGTGAGTGGTCCCACAGGAGCATGAAAGAGTGGCCAACAAAAAACTATCTCCATGGCACAGCACGCACCTGTGCACAGCCCTCACATTTTTCACGACACTTTCATAAACTCGGGATTCTCAGAGCTGTGAGATAGGGAACAAATAAATGAAATAGGAAAATTTGTTTCTATTTTTCCCAATTTGCTCCAAAGATAAGTGAAACAGGAGACTTTTAAACAAGGATTGTTCCGTGTAACTGCCCATTCCCTCAGGAAAACACTCAGATCTTCTTCAGAAGCTAACTATTACGCAGAAAACAGAAGTCACACCTTCAATGATCCACAAGTCTGCACAGTGTTGGGCTTCCCTGCTAAGGAAAGAAAACAGTTGGAGCTAAATCTTCGGAGTCTGCTTCAAATAAGGCCTGTGAAGTGTAAAGTTACAGAATCAACTGCTAAAAGGATTTTTGGGGGGAGGAGGGGTGACTGAACATACTTACTGCTCTTAAAGAAATAATAGCTTAGCCGGGAGGTGGTGGCGCACGCCTTTAATCCCAGCACTCGGGAGGCAGAGGCAGGTGGATCTCTATGAGTTCGAGACCAGCCTGGCCTACAAAAGCTAGTTCCAGGACAGGCTCCAAAGCCACAGAGAAAGTCTGTCTCGAAAAACCAAACAAAAAAAAAGAAAGAAAGAAAGAAAGAAAGAAAGAAAGAAAGAAAGAGAAAGAAAGAATAGCTTCCAAGAAAAAAATCACCAATGCTACCATCCTGCTTTAGAGTAGTTTACAGAATAATAACAGAAAAATGCCATTATTTTGAGGTTATCATTTGCTTTCTACAATGCCTTGAAAAGTATTAAATGCATGAAGATACATGGCAGCTATTGTTCAATCACTAACAATATTAAAATTATATTTTACCCTAATTTCTGGAAAGTTCTGCAGAAGTAGCCTTAAAAAACAAACTAAAATGTAATGGGAAAAAAATGTCTAGTCAAATAGTAATCAAAACAGTAAGAGATTAACAGTATCCAAAGTATATTAAGAATTCAAACGTTTTCCCATTTGTTCTTTAGATTTACCAGTAAAGCTTTTCTGGAATGGGTCGTTTCAATACAAGATTTTTCAATGTGCCTTTCCATATGAATGGAACTTGTGAGAATAAAACCTCTTCAGGAGCTGTTTCATCAGAGCTCTAGCTCCAATTTCCTCTGACTCCAACATCAATGTTATCAATGTTCTTAAACAGTTCCCTAAACAGGGACAGGAACGAGGGTACAGAGGAGAGTCCATTCTTTTGTTTGGGTGACAAAACCAGCAAACATAAAGGCCATCTGCACCTATCCCCACCCACGACAGTCCTGCGGAGCACTTTTAACCTGTTCGCTCCTCGGTTCTTCTGTTCCACGGAGTCGGAGGAATCCAAGGCTTCTCACATCTCAGCCCGGGCTGCAGAAGCAGAAAGCTCCGGGTTCTACAGAAAATGAAGGCGGGAACGAATCTTTTGAGGTCAGAGGGACAAGGCAATGTAGACATGTACGGAGGATGGGGCGCGCCGCGGAAACCGGGAGCCTTGCAAATTCGAGAGCGTGAGAAACCGCGTGGGGTAGAGAGGCTGCTGTACCTGTTCTGGGATGGGGACAGAGGGACGACGGGCACACTCGCTCTAAGAGACACGGAAGGGCGTGAACTCGGCCGCTTCAGACAACCTGGGCCAGAGCGGAGCCGCGAAGCAGAGACCGGGTGGGTACCGGGGTCGCGTGGATCCCGCAGGTCTGCAGGTCTTCCTCCGCCGCGGCCACCTGCCTCGGTGCCCAGACGGTGACCTCGGGTCCTCTCCGCGCCCTGCCCACCGCCGCCAGGGCTGCGGAGCCCGGGGATGCGCGCTGGAGGCCGCGGGAAGCTCTGCGGAGCCGGACGCGGGACGAGCTCGCCCCGGGCGGACGCCCCATCCT
>PVIU01018204.1:0-39626 GCA_004026605.1 Ondatra zibethicus
AGGAGGAGGAGGAGGAGGAGGAGGAGGAGGAGGAGGAGGAACAGGAGGAGGAAGAACAGGAGGAGGAGGGAGAAAAAACAAAAAGAAAGAGAGAGAGAGAAGATGGAGGGAGGTATAAGGAGGAGAAAGAAATAAAGAGTGGGAGAGGAAGAGAGGGAGGGGGTAGAGAAGAGAGAGAGAGAGAGAGGCCCCTTCAGCAAGGCCTTACTTTTCTTTTCTTTTCTTTTTTTTTTTTTTTTTTTTTTTTGGTTTTTCGAGACAGGGTTTCTCTGTAGCTTTGGAGCCTGTCCTGGTGCTAGCTCTTGTAGACCAGACTGGCCTCGAACTCACAGAGATCTGCCTGCCTCTGCCTCCCGAGTGCTGGGATTAAAGGCGTGTGCCACCACAGCCCGGCAAGGCCTTACTTTTCATGTAACTATCTTTCCATCATTCTAAAGCTTTTATATCTCTCCTCCCTGACACTGAATTCTTGTATTTAGGGTCTGTAATTGCTGCAGCTTGAACATTTGTACCCTTCTAAAATCATACACTGAATCCATAAATAACAGTATGATATTATTTGAATGTGAGTCCTTTGGGAATGCTTAGGTTTAGATCTAAGGATGGAGACTCATGATGAGATCAGTGTCTTCATAAAGGAATGAAAAAACTTCACTCTATTTTATCATTAGAAGACATGTTAAGAAGCTAACTGTCAGAAGGTATAGCCATCCATGCCTTTATGGCTATATGTCTCCTAGCATTATGGAGAGAGAGGGAGTTAGATTTCTGTGAGTTCAAGACTGCTCTGGTTTACATAGCCAGATGTTGGTCCAGTCAGGGGTACATAGTAAAACGCTTTGTAAAAGATAAAGTAAAAGCCAGGTAGATGTCTAACTGCCATGAAGAAGATCCTCACCAAACTCCAACTCCAGATCTCAGCTTCCAAATTCCAGAACTAGGAAAAACTTCTGTGTCCTTTTCCATTCTGTTGCAGTAACATGAACTGATATCGTGAGCATGAATCACTGTGTCCAGCATGGAGATCCATTCACTCATTTGTCTTTATCCACTTACCCAGCAATTTTACAGTAGGATAGTGTTTTACAAGTGCTATGAATACAAAGATAGTGGTGCTCAAATAAGTAAGGAGCCAACAGAGGATGCTACAAATAAAATAAATCTCACGTCCCCAGAATTCTCATTGTTCATGACAGTAGTTTAACGATGGGTGCTTCATATATGATGCTTCACATTTAAGACAGAAAACTAAGTAGAAAGGGTGGTATCTATATTATTTGTTTCTCCTTAGGACTTAACTGGGCATTTATTTTCCGCTTACACAGCTACTAAGATGCTTTTAAATTGATGTTGCTTTGCTCCTGATGGCATGCTTAGGAAGAAGATTAAAGAGAGCATGCGGTCCACCAGACAAGTGTCTGTTTCACTTTGATTATATGGAGCACAGTTGATTATTACAGGCTTGGACAAATAGGGTCTCAGAGCTACCGGGTAATTAGGACACTTTCAAATGTACATTTAACAAAATTTTTGAGTATATTTCTTAAATCACTTCCCAGTGTTTTATTTATTTAAAACTCTAGTCCCTGGACTTTCTCTTTCTTTTATTTTTCTTCTCTTCTGAAGAAGTAAAATTCTGTGTATTCTCTGCTTTGAGAAACTAGGAAATTGTTTGCTAAGTGCAAACTCAGATACTACAGACCCTCATAATGGGGGTCCCCATTGCTGTTGAGTAATCGCAAGTAAATCATTAATCATGTCAAGAGAGAATGTTAAAATGGAAGCTTCCCTGAGGCTTCAAGATATTGCAGAATTGGGAAATTGTGGTGGAAATTGTTAAATGACCCCCATCCTGCATAAAGTCATGGGAAATTAAAGGAGGTCACTTTTGGATAAAAGTTAATAGTGTACTATGAGTCTACTGAACTGGGTAAGATGGGAATATAGAAGGGATTTATTCTTCTTCTTTTTGTTTCAAGACAGAGTTTCTCTGTAGCTTTGGAATCTGTCTTGGTCTAGCTCTTGTAGACCAGGCTGGTCTCAAACTCACAGAGATCTGCCTGCCTTTGCCTCCCAAGTGCTGGCATTAAAGGTGTGCACCATCACCACCTGGCATGATTTCTTCTTATAAGTATAAAATATTTGGTAGAAATTTTTCTGAAGTTTACAATAAATCTCTTAAAATTTGGTTTGCATAGTATTAAGGCTTCTGACATCCGTCTCTAAAGGAACAATAAGATCCTTTATTGAGGAGAAAAGCCAGCTCAAAGGCTTCCCGGTGGAACAAGAGTGGGAACTGTGTGTTGCTTGGTTTGGGCTCTTCGAGCTGTCTCTCTTAGGCACGTGCACAGGCCTATGATCTCAGCTATTTGGGAGGTGTAGGCAGGAAGATCACAAGTTCAAGGCCGGTCAGAACTACAGAATGGGTTCAGGACCACCCTGGGCAATTTAATCGTACTCTGATTCAAAATATAAAAGCCAGGGGGGACTGAGGTGCTAGCTCTGTAGTGGTTTCTCTAACGTGTATGAGGCCAAAAATAATACTAAAGAATATAAAGAAAGGAAGGAAGAAAGACAGACATAAAGAAAGAATTGTTTTTGCATATTTATAATACTGAAGAAAGACCTAGAAGAAATTATGGTTGGTTTCTAACTGGTGTTTCTGGAAATGCAGAGCAGAAAGGCAGACATTTGGGGCTAGAGAACAAGCCTGTTTCCAACCAAAACAGAGACACAATCTATCTGACTCGGGACAGTAGGGAAAGTGAGTTTCTAATAAGATATTCTATGACATACTTAGAAGGTACCAATCAATAACAACTTGGTTATGTGCTTTTCCAAACCCCACTCCTAGTTAACAAATTAATGGGAAAACAATCAGGCCCCATGCAAATGAGACTTTGGCTGATTGCCCAGGTAGCCATTTGGTTACATGGTTTTCTGAAACTGAAAAATATTTTAACCAGCTTAGGAAAGAAAAAGATATTTCAACCTTACTAGATAATTGGAATCGGTCTGTTACATTCAGCTTCTAAAGGAAGATTGAGCTTTATGACATGACCTGAAAAGTATTCGCAGGGTTTAAGACTGAAAAAGAAGGCTTGAAGGATAGCTACATTTAACTCATGGCAAGGCAAGTGTTTGCATTTTGGGTATAAATAGAATAACCCTAGACAAATGGGAGTGTGATCTGTTATGAGTTTTTATTCAGTGTAATGGTGACAAATTTATGAGATCATAAGTCAATAGATGGGGGAAGAACTAGGCTCATATAATCCAAGAGGGAAGAGAAAACATTTTACAGTTGTTGTGATGAGTCTGGAGCTCTGAGGCAGAGCTGAGAGACTGAGATATTTTAAAAACAAGCATCCCCAAGCCCAAATCTTCATTTCATAGAATCATTCAGAAATTTGAGCCTAAACATATAAATGTATTTGAAATCTTATATACACTTTCTGGTGGTCAACAGTGGTGTATTTCTTGTTTCTTCACCTAAATATTTCATAGTTTCTGCATTATTTGTCATCCATCTTTTCCCCAGAGGGTCAAGACGGTCCATGAGAGAGATCCAGAAATTAATGACCTGAGGCCTAGTACACTGCCTTCCTAGACTTGATTCCTTACCTTACCAATCTTCTTCATCTACTCTTGGAGGCTGGTATGCACTGTATCACCCCCAGGGCATTCTGTAATTTCCTGGAATTTCAAGGAAGATAATATCCAGGGACCCCTTGACAATGCCTTAAGAGAAACCTTTCCAAAAGGAAGCATATTTTTCTTGCATTGTCCTTCATGTTAGTTAAATCACTCCCCATGGAGATATAATAATTCATAAAAACCATGTGTTCTGGGCTGACAAAAGGTAAGATGGAACTGGGTGAGGAGGATGCACGCAACAGTTGAGGACTGAGCACTGCTTTTGAGTCAGGTCATGGGATAAGAGAAAATTTTCACATTATATCTCAATCACACCCCCAAGTCTTGAAGAAAAAGTTATCACATCAATTTTAAAGATGAGAAAAATGACGCCAAGGTTGATTTGATATCTCACTGCAGGTGATGCAAAGTGGAATAGGATTTCCAGTCAATACTTTCTGGACAGAGGAGTGGTGTCCATTTCCATACTGTGTGTGGGAGGTGACTTCATTCCTTTAACTTAATTCTCAAAGTAGTCTGGTCAGGATAGCTATTCCTAACACCTCCCAACAATACTGTCAAGTTCCTTCCTTCTCTTGTTCCCACAATTTTTCTTGGTCTCTTTACAAATTACATTTGCCCTATAAATTTTAAAGACTTTAGATGCCTGAGAAGGGTCCTCCGTGCTGGTATGGAGCGTCTTACCTTTCGCCTTTATCAAACATCTAAACTAGCTTCACACAATAGGACTTCTTATAATCAGTTTATGGGTGTTCTGTCAACTATAAAATAAGGAATAGATAACCCAAAGAGATGGTGCCATACCCAATAACCAAATTAGTCACTTTAGAATCAGAATCTAAAGCCACCTCATGACCTGAGCATCCATAGGCCTCTGTGGGATGTAGAAGAATGCTTTGGAAAGCAGTAAGGACAGGTTTTGTTAGAGCAGTAATAAACCTCAAGAATAATCTGAGAAAATGATTAAAACGTGCAAGAACATTCAGTGAACTGTAAAAGAAATCTACCCTGATCTCTGTGCACGGAAAGAAGAAAGTTTGGTCTTCCAGTCTGGGTCATAAACAGATAAATTACAAGAATTATTTCTTAATTTTATGCTACACAATTTTGTCAGTTGTCCTTCAAAGACACCTAACGTGGAGAAAAACTGTGCTTGTATTTTTAGATCCATGCCAAATGAAAACTGACTAAAGATTGGAGGTGGGGTATTAGAATCCAATAATTCATTATTTCATGCCATACCTATGAGACATCAATCAATAACAACCTCCTTGTGTGATTTTTTTCATACCTCATTCTTAGTTAACAAATTAAGGAAAAACTGTCCAGGACTAGAGGAAGAAGGTCTGTCCATGGACTTTGCCAAGGGGAGGCAAGATTTCCTGCCTTCTCTGTGTCTTGGGTAGAGTGCAGACGTTTCTTCAACATCAGTCTGGTTTGCTCTCAGATTATAAGCTGAGAAATGGGGCTTGAAAGCTTTTCCATTTCTTCCTTATTCTTTTCCCTCCTCTTTCTCTTCCTTCTCTTTCTCTTTTCCCTTCCTCCTTCTTAATCCCTGTCCATTTTTAGCCTTCTTTTCTCCTCTCTGCTGCAGCACTGAACTGCAGGGTTTGTGGTAGCAAGGCAATTGGCCTTGACCTGTAACCTTAGAATTGACCCGTGTGGAAATAGGAAGTGGAAACTTCACTGAATTCTTTCCTATTCAGTAATTGATTGTATTTACAGAAATAACAGGAAATTAATGGGACATTGTGTCAGTCTGATTAAGCCACATTCCTTCTCTTCCTCTTCCATTCCCTTGTCCTTCTACCCTCCGTAAAACTAAAAGAGCAAAACCCATCCCCAACACATTTTCTCTGATCCAGAACTGGTCGTGTTAAGACCCCATGCACTTTTCTAGAGTGCTCTGAAGATCACTGAGTATAAAACCTTACATCCTGTACTTGTTCTTGAAAAACTGATAGAGCAAACAAGTTCTTTCTTTCATCAAAAAAAGTTGATGCAAAGCACCCATTGTGCACTAAGTTTTAAACTAAGAGAGGAGAGCATACATAAAACCGATAAACAACTTTATGTTGGGGATCACTGCCTGCCTGGCAAATGAGTTGAGTGAACCATAGCCTTGAGGGACTCTAACATTACATAAGTCTAATAGTTCAGAGGGAGGTAGGCCAGAGTGTCCTCTTTCAGGGGCTGTGGTCCCTTTCAAGACTAAATCTAAAGATTTCTCTTTAACAGAATGTGTAGTTGTTGTAGAAGCACCTAACTTTGTCACTGTTGGAGTTAAACACATTTCTTTTTCTCTATCTTACACAATTGAAAAACTTGGGTTTTTCTTAATTACAACCCTATTAGATAGGAAATGTTTATTTTACTGCTTTAATTTGGGTCCAGTAAAAAAGAAACACAAGTCTGTAAGACTTCTCACAATCCTCTTCTTTCACATTAATATGTTGAGTGTATTGTGCTGAGAAATAATAATCTCCACTACTCTCCCATTTTTAGTAAGTTTCAAGGCCCAATTAATTCATACTAGTGGATACAAAACAAACTTGGAAATGTTATCACAGAGAAATGTGCTAATAACAGGAGTTCAAGAATCTCCCGAAGAACACACATTTTCATCGAATTTGAATAAATGGTTAGGATGTTAGTACAATCTCTATATTGGAGACTGTCCTGTCAGCTAGGATTCCAGGCATACTAGTTCATACATCTGAGCCTGAGTTAGCCCAGTGACTATCTCCATGCTTCATGAAGTTGGAACTAATAGAAATGATGTAATAAAGCTAGGCTATAGTATATAGTGATAATGATCACAGTGGTGGTATTAGCAATGAGAGTGACAATGTGATGGTAAGGGTGATGATGGTAACAGTGATGATGATGATGTGGTAATGTGATGCTTTGTATGATAATGGCCCCATAGGCTCATACATTTGATTGCTTAGTTATCAGAGAGTCGTACTACTTGAAAGGGATTAGGAATGTGCCATTATTGGAGGAAGTGTGTCACTGGGAGTAGGCTTTGAGATTTCAAATGGCCAAGTCAAGCCCAGTGTCTCTGTTCCTGCTGCCTGTAGGTAAAATCCAGATGTAAAATTCTCAGTTACTTCCTTAGCGCCATGTCTACCTCTGTGCCACCATGCTCCTTCCCATGATAATGGAATACACCTCTGAAACTGTAAGTAAGCCCCAATAAGTGTTCACGTTTTTAAGAGTTGCCGTGATGATGCTGTCTTTTCACAGCAACAACACACTGACTAAGATATGTAATGATGATGACAATGTGGTAGTAACTATGGCAATAATGGTTATGGCAGTGGTGATGATAATTGATGATAATGACGATAAAAACGATTATGTTGGCCACGAGGATAATGATGATGAAGGTGATAGTATTGGTATTATGAAGATGATGAGTTTGATTATGGTAAGTAGTATGAGAAAAATGATTTTGGCAGTAGTGGTGATAAAGATAATCTTTAATGAACATTGAGTGGCAAACTTTGACATACCATCAATAACCTTTGCAATCTTAATATGTTTATAGTTACTCAACTCTTCCTTTGCAGAAATTAAGCACATTGATTATAATGATAAATTGTACACGAAATTGTCTAGTTTCTCATAAGAGCCCAAAGGCTGGAATGGACTTGCTAAAATGACAAGAAGTTTATATACTAGTCCTGCTGGAGACAGAACCACCTAAATGTCCATGGGGGTGGAAGGAACAGTTACAGAATAGGCTGGATATCCAATACAAGAATTCTTTCCTGTTTTTCAACAGAAAGTTTATTTCCAGTGTGAAAGAATTGATGGATGTTTCTTATTTCTTTGTTTTCTGTACTCGGCAGTAAACAACACATTCCATTTCATTCCTTTCTATGTCTTATCAATAACAAGATTGCCTCTCTCTGCTTTCTTGTAAGTACCTGAGATCAGGATCCTGTTTATAGCTTCTACAGTCAGGGGATTCCTTTCTGTCTAAAGAAAAATATCAGAAGGCTTGAAAAAAAGATTTGGGAAGTTTAACTCTTGGCTTCCCCACAGATTTGCAGTGTGGCCTTAGGCAATTTTCTTGAACCAACTGAGTTCAATAACACCCATTTTAGGACATATACCCTTGTCCTCTATCTTCATTCCTTTCTTTTATGGTCTAGCGTTTCTCATGCATGATGACAAGGATTTTAAGTTACAGAGGATTGTTGTGGCATCTCTGATCTATGCTGTGGTCTCTGCAGCCTGTCGAGAAAAGCTTAAAGATTGCTATCCTACCTTCCATGGTGATTGTGTTGTAGTTTATAACCAAATAAGAATGAAAGCATGTCTCAACCATCAGCTAATAACGGACAAGGGGCTTCCTAGATGGCATATAAGAGATTTGGAAGTCTCAACTCCATCATAACCACAAATCTGAACGAATGCTCGTGGAACTACACAGCAGGTAAGGGCATTTGCCATGAAATTTAAAGTTTAACCTCCAGTACCAATATGGAGAAAAGAGAACTGACTTTCACAAGTTGTCTTACAATATCCATGTTGGCACAGAAGGATACACACACACATGAATTCATATGCACACACAGAGAATACATGCATATGTACATATATAAAAATATACATATATACATAAAAATAAATGAAAAATCACTTTTAAAGCTGAACAGGATGTAAAATAGACAATGTTTTTCAGATGCATCAAAGAATTGAGGTCACAAGAAAAAGTATGACCTCTATACTTGTTGAGACAGGTAGAAATACATATCTAAGCAAAAATTTAATAGCAAAACTCTCTGGAGAAACAAATGTCACTAAACAAAGTCATAAGCTCCAACTAGTGAGTTACTGGAGGCTTAGTGTACATAACTCTGAGAGTCAGTCTCTGTGGAGTAAGGAAGTCATAGAAAGGCTCCAATCTTTTGTTAGTTTTATTTCCTAGATCTCTACGGAGTCCTTCTGGTGAATACAAAAGAATGATTCTTTTATGCTTCCTGCATCAGGAAGAGAAAGCAACCAATTTTAAACATGTCAGATCGTCTTTTTTTAAAAAAAAAAACAAAGTCTATGCATAAGAGAAACTGTTTAAGCAGAATCTACTCTGAGACCATTTGATCAGAGATGAGTGATCAGAGGAGTATTAACTCCAGTCCTCACTAACCATACTGATGCACTCCACGAAGAAAGGGAAAAATGGAGATGCATGGGTGAAGTCCATGGTCCAAAAGCACAGGGAAAGATAAAGATTGACTATAGAACCATAGAGTGCCTCATCTCCCTTCTCACCTTTCCTCCTACATCACAACATCTACTTTTAGCATGATTAATTTGGCATAGTTTGCCATGTACAATTAAAACCAAAATATTCAAGATAAATTATAAGGCAAAAACCACTGTTTGAAGGGATTGAACCAGCATCTGAAGCAGATTCAAATGTGACAAGGATTTAGATTATCTGACCTAGAATTTTAAATAACTGTGATTATGCTAAGGGCTCTAATGCAGGAGGTAAAATTCATGCAGGAACATATGGGCAGTGCAAGTGGGGAAATAACTTTTCTTAAAAAAATTACAGAAATATACAAAAGAAGTAAAGCAGAACTTTGAAGGGTCACACGTAGGTTGGAAGTGACTGAGGGAAGAATCATAGAAGTTGAGATTATAACACTAGAAACTTCTTAACAGTAAAGAGGAAAGAAGTTAAAAACTACATTGTGTAGCAATTTCAAAACAGCAATATATGCATAATAGGAACCCTAGAAAGAGAGGGAAGACATAAGGCTATTGGAGGGTCACTAATGATCAAATTTCTCTGAATTAATCTGTTAGCAAACCATAGAAAAGTAGGACACCACCAACCAGAAAAAGATGCCAAAAAACTACACTTAGTTATTTCACATTAAAACTTCTAAAAATCAAAAATAAAATAAGAATATTGGAAAAAGAAGGAAAAAGAATATTCTGCATATATAGAGAATCAAATTAACAAGATGATGTCTATTTCCCCACAGAAATCATGTAAACAAGAAGAATGAAATATTTACAGAAATGACATCACATCCCTGTTTGAAAGGAAACTAAGTTTCTCAGACAAATAAAACTTGATGGGATTCATTTCCAGGAACATACCTTGTAAAGAATGATAAAGCTCTTCAGAGAAAGGTAACATGAGATGATAGCTCACACACTCAGAGTAAGGTAACATGAGATAGCTCACACACTCAGAGAAAGGTAACATGAGATTGATCACACACAGACTTACTTAAAAAAAAAAACAAGAGCTTCAGACAATAAATATAAAAACATAATAAAATAGGTCTTGCCTCTTTTTTTCTTTCTTTTTATTTATTCTGTGTATCTTTTATATCATGGATCTTGATCCCATTCATTTCCCCATCCTTTTGTATCCATCTGTCCTCTACCCCTGCACTACCCCTAAAAAAAATAAATCAAAATTTTAGAGAAAAAAAGAGAAAAAAGGTAATAAATTGAAAATATTGCCCTAGAAGCTACAGTGTGACACAGTGAGTCATATAGTGAATGTCATTTACCTTTACTTGCAAGTGTTCATTGCAAGGAGTCATTGGTCTTGTTTGAGGCCTCTGGTTTCTACTATTTAAAAACAAACTTGCTCATACACAGCGCTTGTTTGTATACGGTGTATGTGCTTCTTAGGGTATGCACGTACACCTGTTTGTGCAGGTACATGAGTGTGCAAGCATGTGTAGGGGCCAGAGGTCAACAAAGGGCTTCTTTCTCAACTGCTTTCTAAGAACCTGAAGTTCACTCAGCTCTGCTGGCTGGCCAAATGAGCTTCAGGAGTGTGCCTCTCTGACTGCCCACGAGAACTGAGATTACAAGCTTGGACCACGATTGGCCTCTTATTTGAGCGTTGAGGATACAAACCCAAATGCCCATGCTTGCACAGGACACACTTGGTCAACTGAGCCTTTTTCTGGCCTCTACTTTTCTCTTATTTCTTTTGTTGTTGTTGTTTTTCGAGACAGAGTATCACTATGTAGCCCTGGCTGTCCTGGAACTCACTCTGTAAACCAGGCTGGCCTTGAACTCCCAGAGATTTACCTGCTTCTGCTTCCCAAATGCTGGGATAAAGGTGTGTTAGATTTTTATTATTCCTAAGAGCTCTTACAATGAAAAAAAACTAAGCATAATAGGAATAATTCCTGTATATGTACATATTGTACTATATGTAATTGAAATGAGTAGAAATTACGATACAAATGATAATAAGGAAGTATTAAGGTTGTTAATAACTATAAAAGGCTTTCACTGCCTATGATGCTCTATGTTCTGAAAGAGACTTGCTCTAGTTGTTAGTGAATATATATTTCAAACTCTAAGGCAATTATTAAACAAGACAAAAATCAAACACGATACAATAAAAAGACGAAAGAGTGGAGTTATAAGACATTTAATTACTATCATTGCCAATGAAATTGTGGAAGATAAAAGCAATAAGTTCTAAACCAACAAATATGGAAAAAATAAATATAGTAAATAAGAATTTAGGTATAGTAATAAGCATGTTAAATGTTAATGGTCCAAATATTCTAATGAAAATGCAAAGAGTGGACCAAATCCAGAACTCAAATATATGTTGTCTACAAAAACCCACATTGAATAAGAAGTAGAATATAAAGGCATATAACAGTATCTACATTCATCTTGGAAAAATGAAGACTTCAAAAGAAGGATGTGACAAAAGAGGAGCATTTTTTAAAAATAAAGAAGTCAACACACCAAAAAGAAACAAAACTCCTTACTGTATATGTGCCTTACTAAGTAGTGTCAAAATAAATGAGACAGATACTAATAGAACTTTCAGAGCAAGTAGATGGTTTTACTGTTAAAATCAGATACAGTAATTCTCTTCTATCAAAAATGGAACAGATCTTGTGGGCCTAAAAACCATAAGGACATAGTCGAACTCAGCAGCATCAGTCATGTATAATTGGTACATGTGGCCTATAGACCACTACGTTCAAAAATGCAAAGTTCTTCATTCTTTGAAGCTCATCTGGCACATCCAATACAAACCACATTATGTGCTGTAAGGACTCTTTAACAAATCTCAAAGAAGAATAACTCTGAAATACCCACACTCACATCACAAAGGCATTTGTAAGAAATCGAAAACAAAAAAGACAGTAGAAAAATTCCAAAACATTTAAAAATTTGACAATGCATTTCTATTACCATGTGAATCAACAAAGAAGTCTCACGAGAAATAAAAATATTTAAATTAATCTAAAATGGAATATAAAATCAGAACTTACCTTCAAAACAATTAGCACTTAGTGTGAACTGTGCACACTGGATGCGTCCAGAAAATGATAGAGATTGCAAAATCAATCATCTAAATTTCTGTCTTAAAAGACTAGAAAAATAAAAGCAAATTAAAATCCAGATCAAAGAAGTATTAAGAAATATAGGACAAACCAAAGAAATCTAAGATGCAAAAATCAATAGAACTAAAAGCTGAAAACGGCAGCAAAATTGAAGTCTTTTTCCAAGGTAAGCTAAAAGAAACAAAACAAAGAGCAGGCAGGTACAAGAGCAGCCGTGAACTCTTGTCTAAGTTACGGACGTCGGTAATGTTGTCAGTGTCATTTCAGCAGCTGTTATAAATTCACAGCCTTATAGACCACAAGCAGTTGTGGTAGGGAGAGCAAATTGTGCATGTGTAGGGCCAAAAGCTATGTGAGAACTCTGTGTACTTAATATTCAAGCATTCTATGAGCCTAGAACTGCTCCAAAAATAATACTTTTTAATTAACAATATTCACAGGGAAACAAGGTGGAATGTGAAGAAGAAAACACCCAATACCTACCCCTGGCTCTGTAAGCGTACACAATGCATTCACCAGCGCGTATACACTCACGCATATGCATACCACAGACATATGCAAGAATAATAATAACTCAATGGTGGGGCATTTACTTTGCATCTCATGCACCACAAACATTTGTAGAAGGGCAGTCTGAGTCTCCAAAGGAGACGTTGCTTTTCCAAGATGCAGGAATTAAATATTCAGGACTCAGCTTCTCTACCTGGTGCCTTATCCCCAAATGCGATGTCATGTTTGTCTGTTTCCTGGACCTTGATTTGAATGTTGACCCACAGAAGTGTCTGAGACCGGAGCATGCAGAACAACACTCCAGTTCTTCAATGGAAAACAGAGTGTTCCTCCAGCTCTGCACTACCGGCACGGTAAGCCAGATGCTTACCAGGAGAGTTTTCTGGACACAGTAGGAGGTTTTACAGAATGCCAGCTATGCTTCCTACATATCAATAGCACTCTCCCCTCTGTACAGTGATGCTCAGAATGTCCCCAGACCTTGCTAACTGTCCCCTGGAGACAAAATCACCTTATTGAGCTGCCATGGCTTGTATGCACTCTATCACCCCAGACCCTGATTTCAATTGTATGACTGAGGTTAACCTTCCATTAGCTACTTCACCTTTCTGTCACCGAATCCTTTTCAGTCTGACCTTTGTTAGATGTCAATGATCACTCTATGTCACAGTTAGATCCACAACAAAACAAAGACGCTGCTTCACAGAACTAAGATGATTTTTCAAGCATTTCCTCATAAACAACAACACTAAATAAGATGGACTAAGAGACCAAAAACAAGTTGATAGTCAAGAAATCCTAGTTTCGCTCATTTTGCCCATCATAAGACTAAAACGATCCAAGCTGATCTCTTTCCTGATTGAGACTATAGGAAAAAGGTCATCCAAGTACTCTGTAAAGATTCCTTCCACATATTGATTAGAAATCTAAAAGGAGCCTGTTCCAGAAGGGGACAATTTTGCCTGTATGTATTAAGTAGACATTTTGGAACAACTGGACTAGAATTATGTTCCTTTACTGTTGCCCATATGGTTTGTGCTTCTCAGATACAACCTAAAAATGATTTTTGTTGACTGTGATAGTTTGAACAGGCTGTGTGGACTGAGTCCATCAATTCTTTTGTTCTAAACAAGACTATAATGTCACAGATTTGCATAATAACGCCTCCAAATTTGATGTGGGGTAGACTTCATTTTCCATTCCTGAAATAGACATTCCATTTTGATTTTTAAAAGATGAATATATGTGTGCACATATGTTTGTGCATGTATGTTTCTACTTGGTATTGTGCATACATTTTTGATAACAGTTTTTATATATGTACATATACCTATGCACATAATTATTTGGGTCAGTGAGAAATGTATGACTGATATGCAGCCATCTATATCAGAGGGAGAAGCAAGTTAACATTTTTGCCCAATCCTCACAGAGCACACATCCACAATTGCAGCCCATCTTAGAAGGAAAAAAATATACTTTCTTGCCTCTAATGACTTGATAATAGCCATTATCAGCACAATGTAAATGAAAAGAAAATAAAAGGAGACATTTTTATGTACTGCCCATTAAAATCAGTATGCATATAAACTCATGAACTTGGAAAATAAATAAACAGACTGGTTGCTAGACAAAAGCTTGATTTTGTTTCCGGTCCTATGGATGGATAGTTTGTCATTAAAAAGATAGAGCTGTTTAAGCTGTCCCAAGGGAAATACTTAAAGTGGGATTAAAAAAAGAGTCCAGTGGAGTATGCAGACCTGAGCCGATTTTAAATAATTACTATTCTATCCCAAGCACAAAGAGATTGTGTTGAGTCATGGCCCATTAGCCACAAGAAGCAGAATGATACTATGGCGGGGTCATGCTCCCCAGAGGCCCATGGAATCGAAGAAAAAGGCTGAAGTGTTAGTTCTTGCTTTCACTGTGTGATCACATGGCTCTTAAAGACTTGTACATTTTCCTTGTTGATTTGCCATTCATCCTTATTTATCTTTAGAATTTTGTCTGTAAGTCACGCAGTGAAATCTGAAGGTCATTTAGTCCAGTTGCTTGCCTTAGCCTCTCTAACTGTAGAAAAGACATTGAGGTTAGGTCTTCACACATGAACCTGGAAGAGATTTTGCCTACATAATGTTCATAATAGCGGTGGCACTTAGTAGATGACCACTACATGGCTTCTGTCACTCCTTTATAAAATACAGATAGAGATACTACTTGGACTGCATGACCATTGTGGATTATTTGAGGAAATCCCCACGCAAGGAGGGGAACTTTCCAAGTGACACTAGCTATTATTCTCAGCACTGTTGCTATTACTATTTGTATCTCAATATATGACAATTGTTTCTGTTATCAAAACTACCAGCATCACTGGGGTGGAAAATAAGTGATACTCTTTCCATTGCTTATGCCTTGGAGTGATGTCATGTACTGAGAGGAATGTTAACTGGGAGCTGTCGGCAAAGTTAGTGGGGAAGTAGACAGGAAAGATGATGGAGAGGAAGAAACTGAAGATAAATATTCAGAACCGGACTTTGTGTGAGAAAGCAAATCTGAGCAGGGTCCATTCTCTGCAAAAATGGAAGAGAAGACCCAGGAGGGCCAGGACTTCACATTCTTGCATTATCTTGATCCGCATTCTGTGGATAAAGTGAAGCGAACTCTACCATACCATGAGACAAGAAAAGGAGGGATTCTTGGTAGGAAACACGTCTTCTGGGTTCTCAAAGAGTATGAGAGACTTAGAAATAGATGGCAATTGCTAGCATTCATGAACTGTGGCCCATCTTGTTTAAATGTTCTGAGCTTTGGAACTTCTGGAACACTAGGAAAATAGAGTATGGGATATGTTGATACACAGTATTTATAGTGCATGGGTGGGCCTCCCTATCCATAGACTCCACATGCATGAATTCAGCCAACTGCAACTGAAAACATTAAAAACTATTTGCATTTTGCAGCAGTGAGACGGTTCAGCAAATCTGGAAACCTGAGTTTGATTCAGGTGGAAAGGAAGAACTGACTCCACAGAGTTGTCCTCCGACCACCACACGTGCACTGTGGCTGGTGTCCCCTTCTCCCTACAAACAATGCACACGTGCAAACAACAATAAAAATTTTAAAAATGCATCTGTATTGAACTTGCATGGAGGTTTTTTTTATGACTTCCCAAATACTACAATCCAAGAGCGATTATAATAGCATCATCATATTCAGTGTTATAAGCAATATAAAAGTGATTTAAAGAACTGTACTGGAGGACTACATATGATATATGCAGCTACTGTTACTTCTGTAAGTGGCTCGAGTATTCCCAGGTTTTGATATCTAAGGATCATCCTGGAACGAGTGCCCTTGGGATAGTGAGGGACAACTGTGCTTATGAAATATAAAGATGTTTCATCAAAGTTTATCGCTCATTACCTTTCTCAGCCGATGCCAGGCTTTATTGCCAAGCAGTTATTGCCAGTTCCTCACTAACTCTGGTCTTTGAATTGCAATCTCTTTCTCTCTAAAATCCCATTCTCTTGCTCTACAGTTTGATGAACAGGGCAAGGCTTCTCTGGCACTGCTCTCTCACGTTTTCCCTCTTCCCCATTCCTCCCTATTTTGCTGTCCATGCCTCTGCCTTAGAAGGCCAGGAACCCTGCTGAGTATAAGAGGGCACGTTTAATGCTGGGTGCACACCCATCAGGGACCACTTCCCAGACCTCAGCTTCTCCCTTCGTAATTGAAGTGGAGCCTTTGAAATGTTCGCGGGGCTTTCTGTGATGTTGAAGCTAGCCAGTTTCTCCTGCTGCCTCCCAAACCTTTAATTTGTCAGTAAAATGGTTCAGTTTACTTATGACTACTTGGGTTTTTCATTCTCTAGTGGCTGCTGAAATGGAGCCTGGTGAGCAATTCCTATTTTTATGAAACTCCCTCGCACAAAACTCAGGCTGTCTTTGGGAGCTGCTTCAAGGGGAAACGGATGAGTGATTTCTTTCAAGGACACATTTGGGTACCTGAGGATTTGAGGTTCAGCTTTTATTTCATATAAGGATGAGACTATATGCTACTTTCTCCTAAAAATCTACAGCTAAATCTCACTGCTAATTTTTCTCATGGCCACCGTCAGATGCTCTCAGTTGTATAACGTGGGAAGTTACAGGATTACTTTTCAAGCCTTAGTTTTCCTACCTATATAATGGGGATAAAATATAAGCTTAGAGATCATCTTCAAGCAAAGATAATAATAATAACCCAAACTCTCATGCTAAAGGTATAAGTGTGATAACGGATGTAATTTTCAGCATCAGAGGAAATTTCAGTTTTACACTTATCCACACATGCTAGACTTTATGTACAATGGAAAGGATAGCCATGGTATGAATATTAGCATTTTTGTTCCCTTTAAGGGGTAGAGGACTGTGATCACAGATAAAGACTGACGTGGATTTTCTTATGTACGAATCCACCTCCCAATACCTCTCATTCTGGAATTTCAAACCTATGAAGTTGAAGCAATAATAGAAAAACTGTAATACTATTTATAGCATTAGGTCAGGAACCAGTCTGTAGCCGAAAGTCAAAAATATCTTAGGAAGAGACTTGGGATTTAGTATTGCTTTTTCCATTCCTCATAGAGTCCGTGAGAGTTGAATCTGTAAAGTGGATACTGGGGGGCACTTTCCCAGAGCAACAGCATGGATGACTCAAGTCAAGTGACAAATTCCCCCCATTCTAAACAGTAGACTAATAGTCTTTACTTTCAATATGATGTGGTCCACTAGCATGTCAGTAACCCCACTGTTCACCCTCAGAGTTGCATAGACCATGATAAGAAAGGAGGAAGGGACCTCCGAGCATTAAAAATATTGATTTGTTTGTTTTATCCCATCTCTTATATTCAAGGCTAAAATGCACCTTGTTCCAGACCAGGTAGAAGAGACACACAGATCGATGCAGACAAGTGTGAGAGCACCTTGCTCAGTTGTGTAATCAAGGGTGAGAAAGGGCACGTTTTAAACCACTCAATCACAAATGGTCTGTGTGATCTGAGACTCAGGAAGAAAACAACGAAGCAGCTTTAGAAATGACCCAGCTCTCAGTGAACCGTTCTGCACTCTGGAGGCTCGTATTCCTACTCCTCCGTAGGAATATGTTCACATGACAGGGCAGCCCTGCAGGTTATTTCTGCATAGGAATTTGTTCCCCAAGATCATGTCTCAAACGTTCCCCTGGGGTAAGTTTGCCCTGATATCCACAGTATCCAGGGCTATTCTGAGTGTAATAGGAGAAAAACAGTAGAATCCAGAAGCCCCAACTGACACTCATTACAAATAGTATGGAAAAGTCTCCGCAGGAAGACCTCCAGAAGGTAGGTTTACCTTGTCCCTTCCCCTTAAAAAGTGATCATCCCTTGACAAGTCATTTGTACCTCAGTTTCTCAGTTTACAAAATATCAAAACGGTCCTGCTCTTAGGGCTGTCTCTATGACTTCCAATAACCAACTGATACAGAGAAGCTGCTCAGTAAATGCTAGTACCCTGCTACACCACTCACAGGAGATCTCATTCACTGGGTATCTCCCTTAGAGAAAAGGAAAATGGGAAATGTAGGGATAATAAATTCCAACATCTGCCTGCTGGACCTTTTATCTGTACTTGGAGACAGGGTGTTTATTGAGACAAGGTAGATCTGTGGTGATTCATTATTAATAGTTTGTGGTATGTTCTGGGTGATGGATATCTACCCCCCAGACATCTAGCAACAGCTGCACTCTCTCCTAGGGAAAACAACCACATCAAGCCAGAGCAGAAAACCCCACATGAGTGAAGAACAAAAAAACCAAAAAAAAACAACAACAACAACAACAAAAAACTAGGCACCAGTCTTCTGGTCCCCAGTGTTTTGTTTGGGATTACTGAAAGCCTTTCTCCCACTCTTCCACCCCACCAGCATCATGAATCTCCTGCTTTGGTTTTACAACATTTTTTTTTTGTTAAAAGGTTTTTTTTTGGCACTGAGAACATTCTGGCTATTTGCTGAACATCTCTGTCTTCTTGGTTGCTTTATAATGGTTTAGATACTCACATCACACCAGTAATGCCAATGCTTTCCTTGTAATGTGGTAAAATGCTTGTTCTAAGTAAAGATTGGTTGTTTCTGAAGCAGCTCAGGCAGAGAGGATGACCTAAGATGAAAATGTGGAGTTGGACTATAGAGTCGTAGCACCGGAGTAACTAAGAGATTAAAGAGATCATTGATTCCCACCAGTCCTATTTTACAGAAATGAGAAGGTTAAGGTGCATGCTAAAGGTGACACCATCAATTAGAAACAGGAAAAAAATGAGAGCTTTGGGGTTCGCTGCCATGTGCTCAATTTATTAGGGATAGACCAAGACTTCGCATGATGAATATGCAATGCGAGATCTTGAAAGTATGATCTAAGCCACAGCTCCCAGTCCACACTTACTCTTCTTGGTATCCTAGTTCACATCAATCACAGGCTGACACATTCCTTTGCCTATATCTGAACAGACTGATGTGGTAGAAATATCATTGCATTTGCACTCTAGCTAGTTGTGTTTCATTATTATCAGGGAGCTGTAGCTACACCTTCATAGGATAAACATGTCATAACAACAGGTTTCCCAACCTCAGAAGTAATTTTGCTACCATGATTCATTCAACTATTTATAGGAAGCCCAAGACAGGCATAGATTCATTATATGCTACAACTTCCATAAAGTGGGATAAAATATGATAAAATATATTTTACGGCATCAGATTCTACTGGATCTGATCTGGTCATTTTCTAGGACTCTGGGTTTTCATTTTCAATGACCTGAGATTACATCGGTGTGGTAAAGAAGAGATCATCACTTTCAGAGATGGTCTCAGTAAGGCTAGCAAGCAATATGATATACTCTTACACCATGATACACTTCCACACCATGATACACCACCACACCATGATACACCCTACACCATGATACATACACCCTACACCATGATACACTTTTACACCATGATACACCTCTACACTTTGTAGCATTTAGTGATTATCACAGGCATGAGCTGATTATGTAGCAGATCTTCATAGATGTGAGCTAATTAGAGAGAACAATTTGGGTATAATTTTTCAGCTATTAGCACTCAAAACTTCAGATTGATATCTCTAATTGTTCCCTCTCCTGTCCTGCCATCTTTACTTCCCGTCTACTCCTGAAAGTTCAGTGGATGGCTTCAATCCCAGAGTTTTAACAGTTCCCAAGATGAGTTAGACTCTAAGTTCATTATCTATAAGGAGAAAATTAGGACCAACCCCAGGGATGCTTGGAAAGGAAGTAACATGCAAAGACTTGTCTGAAACATTGGCATCTTCAATAGCATATTAGGAGGGTATGACCTTTGTGATTCAATGCTCTGAGATAGGAACTTGTAGCTGACTTGGGTCAGCTGTCTACAACCTGTAGACAGGTTGTAATGGTTGAGTATATTTGTTATCTATTGACAACTTTATGAGTGAAATTCTCTTGTCTAGAAGCCCGAAGCATTTAGAGAAAATGATAAGACCAGATTCAGATTCCCTTAAGAATCACTTTCTGCACATCTGAGTACATAGACTTGCGGAAGTGCTGGTTTGTGTGGTGGAGATGCAGATTTATGCACCACTAAGATTCTATCTGGTACATACTTGTAAGAATGACCCCTATTATGTTATTCTGCCAACCACAACTTTGTGCTCTCCTGTAAGGAAAGGCATTAAGTGTTTGTTACTGTGTTTGGGATACTTCTCTCATCCACGACTGCTAATATTACCATCTCAACAATATTAAAAGATGTGCTTTTATGAAATGATTAGGCCATGAGGACTTTACCCTTATAGAAAAACTAGGTTAGCCCCATAATTTTCCCAGCCCCTTTTGGATACGTGATCCTTGATAAGACTACCTGTTATCTGCAATGGTAAATCAACAAAATTCTGTTCAGTTCATCTCAGGTAGAGACAGCAATACAAAAAGAATTAACATTGTTGCCTGTGGCAAGTAATTGCTGGAAAAACTGACAGTGAATTTCATGCAGTTTGCTAATGTCCTGGCAGTCTTGAGAGATGCCTAGTATCTCTAAGGAATTTCTACCATAGCAGAGGAGCAGGGGGATCTCTGTCACCTCCCCCCACATCCATTATGAATCTCTCCTCTGTCTCAAGAGGTTCTCATATCCTCTTCTCTATGTGTGTACACAAGTCCTTCAGATCCACAAAACCCACCTTCAGTCTCTCTCCTCTCCCATATTCACTTCCCACAGACCCCAGGCATTCAAGGTCAAATTCGCTGCCTCTGTCCTCCATTCTCTTGATCAAGCCAAGAGGGAAGACGGAGCTTTCCTTTGTTCTCTTTTGAACTTGAAAATCTAGGAGGAAAGATAATTAACTATTACTAACTATTACTTGTCTTAATTTCCAAATAAGACTTGAAAATATTCACTGCTGTCTTTTTATCAACTCTTTTACAAGATGTTACTAAGCACTATCAAGTAAACAATATTTTATTCCAATTATAGATGTAGAGGTGAAGGTATAGAACGATTAAGTGGTTTACATATTTGGCAGCTAACAAGAGGACCAGCTCTTAGAGACTTTGCTGCAGAATGTGAGAAATGGAGATTAAAATATAGGGGGGCCTAGTTATTATAAAAGTCATAGATTTGTTAGACTTTGAACTTAATAGCACTGAAAATTATGTTAAGTAAAATAAGTCCGAGTCAGACTCAGAAAGGGGAATACTACATACTTTCTCCTATATGTAGAGTATAGATTCTGAATCACATGTGCATGCATGTGCATGTGCTTTCTGTGTGTGTGTGTGTGTGTGTGTGTGTGTGTGTGTGTGTGTGTGTGTGTGTGTGCATGTTTACATGATGAAATTAGAAAGGAGACTATGACAGGGTGACAAAGAGATCTTAAACAAGGCAGAAAGAGTGAAAAAAATCCTAGAGAATAAAGGAGCAGATGAGACAAGACGAGCTCAAGGGTGCTATTTCAGGGAAGAGGGAGACTTCCGGAAGGGGCAGTGGAGCAGGGGAGGACTGGAGGAGGACAAATAAAAACACAGAATGCTTGAAAATGTCACAATGAAACATACAAGTTTGTATGATAATTTCACAAAATTAATAAAACATAAAACAATTTAAAAGAAATAAAACTTTTCTTTGCCTTTTTGATATAAAGTTTTTCCTTCTCTTCTTCACTGTTATTTTTATGTCTCCATCTTTTATTCAAGGTCAAGTTATTCCATTCTTTAGAAAAAGAACTGTGTTGCTAGAGTTGACTTCAAATGCCTGATATAGCTAACTTCTCAAAATAGTTCAAAGTTTTGAAAATGAATCATGTTTCACACAGGCATCAACAGCAAGCCAATTTTCCTGGCATTAAATGGTTTCCTAGATATCGAATTCACCAAATGATTTCACTTTGTTCCATCAGTTATCCCTGACAGCATTTTAGAATCAGAAAGGAGCCAAGCATTTCTTGAGAAATTCATAATGCTAATCACCATGGTTGTTATTTATCAAGCCTCACTATGTGCTGGACACCTTGTTAAGCAATTCACACAGTCTCCTTTGACCGTTGCTGCAGGTCTGTCAGGTAGAGATCACTACCTCACCGTATCCTAACAATGGTAATCGTAGCTCAGCAAGGTTAAATTATGTTCCTAAGGCTACAAAGCCAATAATGATCAGAGCTGTGCAAAGGGGTATCCAGGCCTACGCAACCACACCCAGGCAGTTTTCTATTTCCTGATTTGAACTTTAGGGATAGAGTAGGAAAATACACGAATCAAAGAGAAAGGGCCCCTCTGATGATCCCCTGAGTATAATATAGATATACCTCCTCATATATCAATGTCCCAAGGGCAGAATTTGCTTTTAAAGTTTTAGTGCAGAGAGAACAGTGCAAACCATGCTAGATGGATGAATTTCCTATCACCCTGCCATAAAATGATGAAATTCCATTCAATACAATTACTGCTCAGTCAGCACCACACTGACAGCCTGAAAGGTACCCGTTGGGTCAATTTCAAAGGACATCAATGGGAGCATCCCTATACTTCACATAGTGGGATACAGGCTGGAAAAAATGCCTCACTTATCCATGAGAGTATCTGACCATGCATTTCTGAAAATATTCCCGAGTTTTGTCTGTGACATAGGCAGAGTGCTCTCCTTCATCTCTTTATCTCCCTTTCTTTTCTATAAAAATAGGTATGTGATCTGAGGCCCTGAGAACATGGAGAGCTATAGAAGATTGTTTTGTGTCTTTAATATAAGGCAAAAGTTGTTCTGCCCTCCACAAGTTTTAAACGTAAAAATCCTCTTTTAGAGATTATGTGTATGGGGTTAAGTATACTGAAAGGAATGTAGGCTGTCACATTCCCAAAGTTTAAGTATTTATAGTCAGATTATTTATAGCCTTATATGGAAGGTTTGTCATGTGCTAAGCATCTCATATTAGTTATTTCTCAAATAATATGTAATAGGATAATTTGCCCACTTTCTAGATAGGGAAACTGAGCATCATGGTGCTAATGAACTTGCTAAGGTCAGCCTTTTGCTTAAGGCCAATTAATCTGATGCCAAACAGTTTCTCATAGTTTGAGCAGAATTGTTTCCCCTCTCACCCTCCCTGCTCAGCACACTTCTAGTGCCAGCCTGAATGGAAATTCATCATGAAGAGGCATCAGTCATGTATTCCATTCACTCCCAAGGAGCCAGATGGAGCCCGCATTACAGAATAAAACCCAGTTCTAGCAAATAGAAAACTATCAGAGCCAGGATGTTTGCTAGTTGTGTTTCTTTATGTTGTAAAGACCTTGAAGCCCTGAGCCTACTTCAGAAGATGAACCTGTAAGTCTAGCCAAGACAATAACCTGAATTCTGAACCTGTGTGTGTGTGTGCCCAAGTGTGGGTAAATGCACATGTACACACACTCATGTGGAAACTGGAGGTCATCTCCGAGTCTCCTTCCTCAAGCATTGTTGACCTTGTCTTTGAAACACTGCTCCTCACTGGAAACTGGGACTCAGCTACTTGTCTGTGCTAGCTGGCCAGGGAGCCTCAGGGATTGTAAGTACGTACCATACCACCATGTCCAACTTTCCCCATAGATTTGTGCATCAAACTCAGGTTCTTATGCTTAGACAATTAGCCCTTCACCAAGTGATCATTTCCTATCCATGATTTTTTTAAAATATGTGTTTCTTGCCATTCTTTGAATGGTCCCTTTATTTACAGTTTTGTGCTGATGACTCTGATCAAACAGCAACTTCCCTGGGTATTCAAATATTTTGGCCCTGAGTATCCTTTGTGTCTATCCAAGTGTGTCCTCTTAGTGCGTAGCTTTTACATTAAGTGAAGGACAGCATCAGTTCTATATTCAAACCAGTGCAGGAAGAGGGGTATTTTTGGCAGTTACTAGCTCTATATATGTAAGATAAGATAGACCTCAGAGTAACCTAATAAGGCAAATGGGTTCCTCATTTCACAGATGATCTAAGTGAGGATTAGAGGAGTCGAATCCCACATTCCAAGTTAAATCTTTCCACTTGGGCTCTGGACAAGCTCATCTGGCTCCAAAGTTTTAGCATCATAACACTGGGCATTCTTCACTGTGCCCTTGAAGAACTTAAGGACATCCAGGTGTTAAGTCAGTACAGAATGGCCAGCACCTGCAAGATGAACCCAAGTTCTGAAGAGCTGTCCGGCCCTCTGGGAGG
The DNA here is from genome assembly GCA_004026605.1 of Ondatra zibethicus. Classification (NCBI taxonomy): domain Eukaryota; kingdom Metazoa; phylum Chordata; class Mammalia; order Rodentia; family Cricetidae; genus Ondatra; species Ondatra zibethicus. The sequence continues at coordinate 24,303 of PVIU01018204.1, forward strand.
AATCTATCTGTGCTCCGCATTCATTTGCAAAACTAGATCTGAATGCATAGGCAATGGGAGTCGGGGGAAGATAGCTGGTTCGATGCCAGCTGGCACAGAGGACCATCTCTCTTCCCATTCCTGGAGCAAGCCACGTTCCATCTGGCCATGCTCCACTGCTTTGGTGCCCAGTTTCACAGCCATTTCCAGTCTTTTCTCGCCACAGCGAGAACATTTACAATCCCAGAGATCACCCCCTCTATATTTCTCGCCATGGCTCTAGCTCAGCAAACACACCCGGAGCAACATTTGAGTTTTTACTATTTTCAGTTACAGTTCCTAATTTAATGTGAAACTTGTCACTGTCTAAGGAACATATCCCTGTGCAGGGGATCCACTTGACACCTCAATGAAACTGAAGAAGAAAGAGTCACTGGACAATTTGCAAATATCAGTGCTCTTTGCCAAGCCCTTTTGGCAAAATCAGCTACAATGACTGGAAGGCTTGTCCAGAATGAAATCTAAGCTACCTTATGCATTCTGTGCTACATTTCTCTGGTACAAAAACTTCCCTGAAACTCATGTAAGTTCCAGACAATAGAAGTGTCACTCAGGGAAATATTAGCATTGGTTTTTTTAGGAAGCATTACTCAGCAGTTTCCTTTCACAGAGAGGGGATGGATCTTATTTTAGAGACCACAGAATCATTTCTCATAGAGCTCTGTACTGAATATTCTTTGTATTTGTAGGTGGTGTGTGTGTTTGTGTGTGACTGTATGTCTCTCTCTGTGTCTGTTGTGCAAAAAGGTGATATTGGAGTCATATGTCTTGAGGAAAATGATGAGAGATGTTCTTTTATTTTTTGTCACAGAGATTAAGAATATAGAAAAAAAATCTGCCATGGAAATCAGTGTCCTAGATTTGAGTCTTAATGTAACTAACAGCTATTAGCATAATCCTAATATTAGTAGATATCTACACAAACATATAAAGAAATCATAAGTTAAAGTTAATTAACGTTGGCAAAAATTGTAAAATAAGTGAAATAAAGACTAGACGTAATCAGCTTGTACAGAGCTTACCTTCTGTGCTACTTTTCCCACTACTCTGGGAAAATTCCTGACCAAAGCAACGTGGCGGGAAAGGGGTTTATTTTGCTTACCGTTTGAGAGGGTACAGTTCATCCTGGTGAGGAAGGCACAGCATCCGGGGTATAAGGTCACATGGCATCGACCATCCGAGAGCAGAGGGAAGTGGATGCTGCTGCTGCTAGATCCTAGATTTTATTCAGTCTAGTCCCCCAGCCCATTGAATGGTGCTGTGTGGTGTCTTCCCACCGCAGTTAAATCAACCTAGAGAAATCGGCCACAGACAGGCCCAGGTGTTTGTGTCCTAGGTGGTTCTAGATCTTGTCAAGTTGAAAATGGTTGTTAACCGTAACTTATTCTCTCCAAGATATATCATATACCTTATATAAGCCTTGAACTCTGCATCTACAAACTGACTAAAAGGAAACAGTATTACCCAACGTGGGTCATTTTAATAACTCGACAGATTCTACATGAAACTTAATGTGATATCAGCATGAAAGCTTTTCCCATGACAGAAATCATAGCTCCTTCATTTTGTCATGTTTTGAGGCCTCCTTTAGTTGCTCTTTCTGGTGAAAGGTGCAATGGGTTAGAATAATGTGATCCACTGTTGATACTAACTCTCCATGACTGAGCACACAACTCCAGTCAGCTGTCCAAGAGGATCTGGATTCACAGTACCAAGTCATGGCCAAGGAAGGCCCAGCAGATTGACAGTCTATTAATAGATCGTATCTATTAAGGGACAATATGTTAATGTTCATGGCCAGTTATGTGATTACACTATCTATGATTCACGGGCTTCCTTTTAGAACTTAAAGCTAGGCCATTTTCAAGATGCCTAGGTGAAATCAGAGTTTTACGTACAATTTCAGTCCATTTGGGACCTTAAAATGTTGCTAGAATAACCATTTGTGGGCTTAACCATAAATTAGGCACAGGACATATGATTTTGAACATTCCAAGAGCTCCTATGAGACCATGTAGCCAGAAATACCAGTTAACACAGGGAGAGAGAGAAATTAGCACAGAAAGTGACATCTAGCTCACGGGAAAGCAACAGTGCAATCAGCAGATTTTCTGGACCCCTGTCCACATTTCCCTGTATTTTCCTAAGTCCCAGAGAATGGTCCTAAATGGGTTTAACTGTGCATAAAGGAAAGGACAGGAAGTTGGGGTCATAGAGTACACTGGACTCCAAGAAGAATGAGCCAGTTCTTTGAAGGTGTTCTTGTTCAGAGAGAAAGACGTAAACCTTGTGCTCAATGAGTCTATGACTGGCCTATTATTAAATTTTCCTTCTTTGACTTACTTCCAAATTCTTATCTTTTTCATTTTATAAAAACACAATGTAAGACTTTGATAGCACAATATGTGGAAAGATATAATTACATAAATACATCACACATTTGAAAGTCCTAATTCCACGGTGAACAAAAAAGCCCAATTAAATTCCCTGGGATATACCCTATATTTAGGTCAGAGTGTGATTTCTTTGTTACTGGAAAAATAACACACAGACCATAGGATTGGTTATTCTGATTTACTCATTGTTTAAATCCACTTGATCATGTTTGCAGATGAGTTAAACATGACAGCAACCATCTTGAGTCATAACTGCAATGATTTCCTCGTTAGGCCATCCAGTTGACTTTTCCAGTATGGGTATGGTAGCAAATCACACATAGATAAAAACCACAAAGTTACATGGGGCTTTACAACCTAATCATAACTACTTAGATTTGTCTGATTTTTTTGATCCTGTCTTAACATAAACCAGAAACATTTCAAAGAGGTTGGAATAGTTTTTTCCTTATGACACATAAGAATGCCCTGCTTTCTAAGCCAAACTGGAGTGTGAGGAGTAGCTAACTTGTCTTGAGCCATCCAAGACCATGCTTCAGTTGGTAAGAGCCTATGAATTGAATTCTTCTATCAGGGTGTCTCCTTTTTATCATTTTCACTGGGTCTTGGCACCTGTCCTCATAAGCTCGAACTGACTATCCTGGAAGATCGATGCCTCTTTCTTAGGTAGTAAAATGTTTGTGAATTTTTCACAGATGACAGAGGGTGGAGGGGAAAGGCTTCCTCCTCATCCATATCCCTCAACTATCTCTGCTCATTCTTTCTACTGATGTCAGAAGTTACACCATTGAGTCAGCCCTTGTTGATGGACTGGAGGCCTAACAAAGGTCCTTATCAAAACCTAGTCGCGACCTGACCTTTCAGTTATCTATTACTCAACAGGGGTGTTCCAGGCAGTGCAGACTAGGGAAGAGTCAGGTATGACGGCTTCCATATCCCTGGAAGGAAGTAGTGTTGAAAGGCCAGGAACTCTCTGGGCTGGGCCAGCTGGAGAGAATGAAGGAATATCAGGAGCACCAAGCTTAGAACCTCAGAAGAAGACAAATCCAACAGGATGGGGAGGAGACAGGGCTGGAGCACACACTTAGATGTCTCACTGGTTGAGTTCAGGATGTCGGGAAAATACTGGGCAGATATTCCTTGGAAGAGGGTGGAAGAGAAGACGTTCCTGTTCCTCTCATATCACACATCGCAAGGCCTCAAGGAATTTTCCTAAAGAGCTGAGAGGCACTGTTGTTCCAGATCAACCAGTTCTAGTGTAAGAGCAGAAGCCATGAGCTTTATCAGACTGATAGAAGAGGGACAGATTGCTGAATGGCCCTCTAGGGTTCCATCCTCAGCACCACAAAAAGAAATAAATTAATTGACTAATTAATACCCAAAAATCTCATTCTGCCAAAAATATATTCCTGAATAATAAAATTATCCTTAACATTAAAACTGTTATACTAATATTGCTATTCATTCATTCATTCATTCATTCATTGAATTGTCTATAACCTTTGAGCACCTGGAGAGGGTCAGGTACTTCTCAGCAAGCTGGCTGTGATGCTCGGCACCACAGACATTGTGCTATGGGTGTGGAGCTGACAGCCCAGCAGTGCAAACGGACTTTTTAACACAGAGATAATTGCATAATTAAAACTTGTTACAAGTGCTAAGCATAAAGGAGGAATATAACGGTGCTCCCCGAGAGTGCATAACAGCATGGGAAGTAAATTAGACTGCAGGTCAGCCCCACTCCTTGACACCCTGATATTTAAGAGAAATCTGCAGAATGAGTAGATACTGGGCAGTCTAGGAGACAAGGTAAACCTCTTGGTGGGAATGGCAGTAAGAACAGAAACTCAGACACAGGAAGCAGAGGACTCATAGGCCAGCACAAAGCCTGTTCCCTGCTGCTAGATATAGTGCGGCTGTTAGTAGGGTGTTCAGGGGTAAAAAGCCCTGCAGGACCCCTCTGAGAAATGCTGGGTGTTCAATGTAGTTCTGTTTAAAATGTGACATTTTCATATTTTCTCTTTTATTATTTAGGTGGCTCTGTGGAGAATATTTATTCAATGTTTCTTTTTAGTTCTTCCGTGTTATTGTTTTATTAGCAGGATAGGAAAATAAATCCTCGCTGGCCGGTGGCAGCGCACACCTTTAATCCCGGCACTCGGGAGGCAGAGGCAGGCGGATCTCTGTGAGTTTGAGGCCAGCCTGGTCTACAAGAGCTAGTTCCAGGACAGGCTCCAAAGCCACAGAGACACCCTGTCTCGAAAAAAGAAACAAAAAAAAGAAGAAAAGAAAAGAAATCCTCATTACAAAATAGGGAAGAGGGGCAGAATGATGTGGGTGTGACCTTTCTGAGGGTGATTTGAACTCCACAGAATCTTTCTGATATTCTAGAAAAACAGTCCACTCTCAGCAAGGCCAAAGCTATCCTCCACCATGAGTGTCTGAATAATCACTCATGATTCTGAGCACTTACTTGTTAGGAATTTTATTAACAATTCCTATCAGTGTATTTATTTCCCACTCTTTGAAAATAAAATCCATATATCAGTGAGTTCCAGACAACTCTGTCTACCTAATAAGACCCTTTAAAGAAGGAAAGCAAAACAGAGAAATGGTTATTTCTATTTGACAAGAGTCAGAACAGATTAATTTAATCCCTCCAAAAATACTGAAATTAGATCCTTTCTGAGCAGGTGAGATGGCTAAGCATTAAGAGCACAAGATACTCTCCCAGAGGACAGGCTTTGATTCCCATCACACATATGGAGAATTATAACTGTCTATAAGTCCAGTCCCGAGGATCTCTTCTGGATTCTGAGGGTACCAGTTACACAGGTAGCGCAGAGTCGTACATGCAGGCAAAACACCCATACTCATACATATAATATTTTAAAAAATAGATAAATGATTTTAAAATCATTAGATCCATTTCCTGGCTGCTCTGTGTTTTCTAAAATGGCCTTAGGCCTCTGTCTCAAAGAACCATCTGGCCCCAATTCATCCCCTTCCACGCAAACAGTTTAGATATGGACTCTAATAATTGAACAGACAATGTGCTTTGAAACAGCTTGTGCTTCTGGTTAGAAAAGTACTTTCCTGTATGAGCAGAAGCTCCTGGATGTCAAGAAAAAGTTATCAGAAACATTGGAAGCTTTATCAGCTTCTGCCTGTCTGCCGCTGCCTTGGTTCTGGTGACAACCAATGTCTTAAATAAGGATAACGGTCCTGGGTTGGGAGCCCCACTGATAGCATCAAGATTGGCAGTCAGTTGTAACCCTTCAGTTGGAAGGCCCCCTCTTCCCAGAGTGTTGAGTCCAGCCCTTTGCCTTCAGAGCGGGCAAGATCTAATCAATCAACCCGTCCATCAAGGTAAGAGTGCCTGCTAAGATATTCAGGATCTATCTGTGAGGTCATATTTAGTTCCAAGAAACATCTGCAAGTGCCACAGCATTTATCAGAGGAAAAGGCAACTGAGTGATGTTCTCAAAAGAAAACAACAACAACAAAAAACCAGTGGATAATGCTTTATTTTAGGATAATTACAAAAATGTGGACTGTGAATAATGAAATTTTGACGTTCGAAAAACTCCTAAAAATAGTGATAAGGAAAATATGTATCTTTATACATACAAGCTCATAATGTAAATAAGTTAGATATTGGCCCCTACAAGATTTCTCTCTATATGCTGTATGTACCATCTCTGATCTGCAGATACATTGATTGTTCACGGACCTGACAGGTAGTCAACCCTTCATGTCCCCACTCGTTGAAACTGTTCATCTTCTGTACAAATCAGGTCTGGTGAGCCCATTAAATATGTAAGTCCTTTGGGTGCTAGTTTTCATAGGCAATGTTTATATGGCTTAAATTATACTATGCTGACTACTCTCTAAATAATAAGGTTGCTATGGGTAAATGGAAATATACATCGATTAAAGTCTTCCCAGAGAGATGGAACAGGTTTTTACTGTTAAGTGGTACTGAAATTTCTCCGTCACATTTCTAACTTAAAATGGGTTGGGGGATGAAGCTAAAATGAAAGAAAACAACCAGAAGTTTGTTACTGCTCAAACGATGCAATTTTGGTTTATGCAATGGGCTCTGGAAAGAAGATGAACAACAAAAGCACCAGCTCTAGAAAGATGCAAATGAGGCTGTCTGTGTCATCAGCCTGATTTGATCGGAGCAAGCGGCCTTTGCTTTGAAGCTGACAGACCTAGGTCTGAAAGTCACTATTATAGATTATTGCACTAATGACCTTCAATAAATCATGTTTCCTAAAACCCGTGTTTTGTCAAGATTGTTCTCCATACATCTTTGCCCTACAGATTGACCTTCAGCTGACAATATGGATTTCTTTTGGTCAATGACACAGAAAGACTAGCAGATAAACTTGAACTCTTAGAAACCCTCTTACTTTATGATAGCAAACAAGGGCTATTCTGTTGGGAAGGGCATGCTGAAGAGAGCAACTTCCCACTCCCACTGCAGCCTACTAGACATGGACAAGCAAGCTCCTTCAGATAGCAGGTAGCCTTCCTTGGACCATCTGGTAACTATACACATGTAGATAGATACCCAAGAAGGTCTAGAAAAAATTAGCTAACCTTAGCTCAAAATGCAAGACGATGAGTAAATGAATTATAATGCAATATAACAAATCAAAAACCTTGTCCTAGAACTGGATAGCAAAAAAATCAGTTTTTGAAATTTCAGTTTTTTATTTTAACTCCTTGAACTTCAGTTATCTCTGCTGTAAGAGAATGATAATCCTATTATTGCATCAAATTGGGTATTAGAACAAATGAACCCTCATTTTTTAAGTGTTCCACTTAATTCTGGGATGCAGAGACACTTCCCCTAGGAATTTTTTCCTTTGCCTGCATCATTATGAAAGCAAACCAGTGAGAAATTCCTTTCCTGTCTAAGTATGTTAATAGATTACCCAACATTCCTTAGCAAGAAAGAATTGTGTAAGTTAGGATTGTTCAACACATCACGAATGATTATCAATCAGTGTCTCAATCATAAAGATGAAAACTCTAGGATTTACTGCTTGGATATTAGTAGTCAATTTGACATGACCTTCCAGTGTCCTTCCTGGATCGACTCACTGGGAAATATTTCATTCCTTGAGGTGTGAATTAGACCTGATTTTCCTACCCACAGCAGATAGGGAGAGTTCTAAATGTTAGCCTGTACTCTGTGAGATTAATATGGGGATATAAAAATACAAACATCTTTACAACAGATGTATGGATATAACATGGGAAGATCAGACATTCCAAAAGCACATTAGAGTAGACATCAGGATAGAGTCACACACAGTATTCTACTGTCTATGGAGATGCAGAGTTTCATTATATTCATTAAAAAGCATTTAAAATGAGGCTAGATGACTGATTTTACATAATTGATTTACCCAAAGTCCTTTTTTATAATTTTGAAGACATTAATGTCTCCAATTTAGTACAATTAGTTATATGTTACTCTACATAGTCGGAAATGGTATTACATACTAACAATTTAAATTACCCAAAATCTTAGTGATTCTCAATTAACAAGTAGGTGTTGAACATTTTAATTTCTTAAATACTACTTAGGGTCTTACATAAACACAGTACATGTACTCACAGAAAAAAAACACAAACACACATGTATAAATAACAATGCACACTCAGGTATTCATATAAAAACACACAGAATAAACAAGCATCATGACTTGTACCATTATTACTACTACCATCTTGAGGCTGACAGAAAGATCTTTTATGTAACTTCGTCCCATTGTTTACAGCAAAACTTGGACCATAGATAAGATGAACTATTGTAGCTCTGCCCTAGACACAGTGGGTATCTGGTTACGTGTATGAGGATGGCATGCATCTGTAACTTGGAAGAAGAAAGTTTAATATTCATTGAGATCCATACACCCTCCCGTCTTCTCAAAAAAGACCAAGCATTTTATAATCAGCTCCTATTATGTTATTTGGTTTCTGTTAATTTGACTCAAACCTAGACTTGTCTGAGAAGAAGAAATATTAATTGAGAAAATGGCTACATAAAATTGGCCTATAAGCAAGTCCCCATTTTCCTGATTGGTGACTCACATGGACTGGCCCACTACATGGGGACATGCCACACTTGGGAAAGATGATCCTGAGCTATATGGAAAACAGACTGGCAAGCTATAAGAAGCAAACCAGGAAGCAGCATTCCTCTATGGCCTCTGCATCAGTTCCTAGCCTGCTTTGAGTTTCTGCTCTGACTTCCTTTTACAATGAGCAGTGATCTCGATTTGTAAGCTGAAACAACCATTTCCCCCCACAAGCTGTATTTGATTATGGTGTTTTATCAAGGCAATAGCAATGTAAAGATATGTGTCTTCCCTACCTGAAATATTATCTTCTATGTTAGTCAACTTTGCATTGTGGTATCAAAATAACATAAACAATGGAAAAGGGGAAGATTTGGCTCACAGTCTAAGGTTTCAGGCCATGGTTATCACACCTGCTTAGAAAACTATGGTAAGGCAGAACACTGTGGTAGCAAGAACATGTGGCCATGGACATTACTCGTATGATGCATGATAGCAGCCAACGAGCAAAGACAGATTTATAACAAAGCCACACCCACTAGGACTACTAAGCTATGAATATATATGAATGAGCTAATTTGCTGCTAATATTTGAGTCTTCACGAGCCAATAAACTCCAAAGACTTTATTTCTAAACACTGTTGCGTTGAGGACTAACCCACCAACATTGAGCTTCTGGAAAACACTCAAGGTTCGTGCTACAATAGCTTCACATTAATTTAAAGGAGAAGACGAGGTCTACTCGTTCCAACCAAAATGCACTAACTTCCTGATACCCCATCTCTCCTAAGGACTGTGATGAAAACCTATCAACAGCCTGCAGAAAGGAACTCTGCATTAACAGTTAAATTTCAAGGTTGATGAAATTTGGAAGAGGAGTTGGAAGTTAAGTGGTGAGCAATATGGCAGGGTGTATTTTTTCCCCCCTTCGGCTCCCAGTTTTGAGCCAAGAACAAAACTACAAAAAGAAGTCAAAGATAGCAGAAAACTTCTACAAAAATTCTCTCCGGGAAAATGAATCTCATGGGCCAGAAAGCCAGTTCTCTCCACCCCACCCCCCGCTAATGTGCCCAAGGCAATATTACAGCACTTCTACGATGGCAGCTTGTAGCAATATGAGCAACAAAAGACCCCAAGGAAAACTGCTCTCTGAGTACAAAGTACTGAGATCTGGTGAGGGTGAGAGGAAAAGCCACTCTGTTTCTCTCCATTTTTCACCTTTCTTTCACCAGTTTGGCTCAAGGGCAACCCAGATGTATAGACATAGCCAAAAGTTCTCATAATTTTTGATTGTGTGTATGTCCGTATATGTGCACCTGTGTGTGGCCTAGGAGGTCAGATTCATCAGCTCCTCTGGAGTGGGAGTTATACCTGGTCCTGAGTTGCCCACGCTAGGAAGTGAACTCCAGTCCTTGGCAGGAGGCACAGGAGCTCTTAACTACTGAGACATTTCTCCAGCCCCTTGAAAACATTCTTGTTTGCACCAGCAGCACAGATGGTGGTAGAGATCTGGTCCATGGGCTATCATGTGTCAATGCGGAGTCTAATTTTGTGAATTGTTCATGGTTTCCTTTTAGGTCAATTTATTTAGGGATTGAGCTACGCACAAACCAATGCTATATGTGCGTCTCTGGCACCTAGTTATTACCTTGCAATACCCCAAAATAAGAATGTTAAAAATTATGAGATAAAGTGTTAAAATAATGCTTTAAAATATGTAAGTGTTTGGAAAACTAAGAGGTGTGTTTGTGCAATGTGAAAACTTTGTCATTCAAATTTCGGGGTCTATTCATAAAGTGTTGTTGGACCAACACCACGTTCCCTAGTGTCTGCAGTATCTGTACGAGAAGAGCAGAGGTGAGGAGCTCTAACAAAGACTAGGTGGCCCACAAAGCATGAAAAAATTTACCATTGAGGCTGGACAGGAAAAAATTGTTCTGACTTCTGATAAAGGAAAACAAACAGAATAATTACCGATCTTGAAGACCTGATGTGGGAGTTAGGCGAGGCTTGATGAGATACTGTAGCCATGTTCAGTGAGGTGAGGATTAGTGCTCTTGCTATGCATGTGAGTTTTTTGATTCCCGTTTCTGTTTCATATATAATGGCGAGATTGAACCTAGAGCTTTACTCAAGCCAGGCCAGTTTTCTACAACTGAGCTACATTGTCAAAACCAGCATTAACACTCTTGAAATAAATGGAAAGAGAAAATGTCTCAAATGAAACAAAGAATTATGAGAATAGAACAAATAAACAATTACATCACTTTCCCTCCTTCCCTTTCTGTAGCATGAATTCTAGTTGGTTTAAATAAGAAAAACCCAAAGTCAGATATAGGGCTTAATGCTGAAGATCAGTGAAGCAGAGAGGTCAGCCACTAGAGAGTTCTTTATCTCTAAGCAATGCTCAGAACAAAGGAGCTGCATATCCAGATCTGTCTCCAAGCATACCTCAGACTTCCCTGAGCTCCTGTCTGCTTCTGTCTTATGGTCCTCTCTCTACACAGTCATACCACTCCTGTTTCCACCTCCCCACTGCTGGGATTAGAGGTGTGGGGTTCCTGAGTGCTGGGGTCACCTTTGTGTGAACTCTGTTTCTCTTTTAGACTGATTCAATCTTGTGTAGCCCAGGGTGATCTGGAACTAACAGAGAACCCTCTGTCTCTGTCTCTTGAGTCCTGGGATTAAAGATGTGCGCCACCACCCCCTGGCCTCTAATTGCTTAGCTCTGCATTTTGATCTTCAGGAAAGCTTTATTTCTTAAAACATAAACTAAACATCACTACAACTTTCTTCTATGCAGCATCCTCTTAAGTCCTCCCACTTCAACTCTTCCCATGTTCCTCTACTCTCGAGTTGATAACCTCTTTTTCTTTAATATTGCTACTTATCCATCACAAAGTGATCAGCCCTAACTGGTGTGGGAGGTCCTTCTGTTTTGCTTTCATTGGTTGAATAAAGAGACTGCCTTGGCCTTTTGATAGGGCAGCCCTTAGGTGGGCGGAGTAGACAGAACAGAATGCTGGGAAGAAGGCAGTGTGGCAGATGCCGTGTTTCTCCTGCCTGAGATGGACGCTGGTTAGACTCATGCCGGTAAGCCACAGTCAAGTGGCGATACACATTAATGGAGATGGGTTAAACGAATATGTAAGAGTTAGCCAATAAGAGGTTAGAACTAATGGGCCAGGCAGTATTTCGATGAATATAGTTTCTGTGTAATTATTTCAGGTATAAGCTAGCTGGGCGGCTGGAGCCGGGCTGGACGAAACAAAGGACCCGCTCCTTCATACTACACCTAACCATATACACACAAACAACAAACATGGGTTTAGCAGGTTATATTTATCTATTTGTGTATAGTTATTCAAATAATATTTTATAACAAAAATACAATATCTCATATTAAAATTTTACTAGATGGCTGCAATAGTAGAATAAAGAACGCAGAGAAAAAGGTCAATGAACATAAAGATGAATCAATAACATTACCTAAATTAAAGAACACAGAGGCAAAGGTAGTGTGGTGATGAGAATAGAACCTTAGAAACCTACAAGGCAACACAGGAAGAAGTAGAGGAAAGAAGAAATCAATTAAGGCAGACTAAAAATGGGAAATGATAATGACCTTTTCCAGTTTGGTTAACATCACAGGTGTAATGAACAATCTCCAACAGGATAGCCTCAACTAGAATTATGTCCAACACCACAATGACACTCATAAAAAAACAAAGGAAATGGGGAAAAGTGAAACTAGATAGCAAGGGAACCACCACGCTCTTCATTAAAATGATCCAGAGATCCATTGCAGATATGGAAATTGGAAATAAACATAAGTGGGTATTTTTTAGAAGAAAAAAAAATATTTTGGTACTCTGAACTCTGACATGTGATATTTTCATCTTAGAAAAACGAAACTTGGGAAGGTTAAGTGACTTACCTAAAACAACTCTCAGCTAGGAAGGAAGGCGAGAAGGGCAGGGAGCAAGTGGAAGGAAAGAGGAGGGAGTAAAGAGGCAAGGTAGGAAGGAGGGCGGTAGGAAAAAAAAGCAGAGAGGGGGTAAGAGAGACAGAGAAGAAGCAGTAATCTCTTGGTGGAGGATGGAGGATGGAGTTAGTAGAGACCTTAACAGTGTTCTTATCACTATGTTTCTTCTTAAGGATAAGAAGAAAAAGGTGTTTTCCACAACAGGAAATAGCTTAAGGGAAGGTAATTCTCCCTGGAGGATTCCAGGCTCCCACTGAGTAGTAGTAGGAAGCTGAGACATGGAGAATGTTAGAAAGAAAACATGGAAAACAGCCAGTGAATTATTTTCCTGCTTGCTGAAGCCATATTTAAAAGGGCAAAGACAGTGAACAACATCCTTTTTTCACAGGAACAAAACCATTGGGAAATCTAGTAATAAAATATAGCACTCGTTTCAGTGCCAAGAAAAATTATATGAATTACTTGTTGATATTACATAGCCAAAAAAGAGACGCAAGACACTGGATTATTGACTAAACTCACAAATTCTTTGGCAGAGGATAGCATGTCCTTTGTCTTCACATTGGTTTCTTTCTCCTCATCCTCCTTTAATCTTCTCCTCTTTCCAACTCTTCCCCTTCCTTTTCTTCTTCCTTCTCTTTCAACTTCTTGTTTCTGTCTCTTTCTGTTTCTCTGTGTCTCTGCATCTTACAAATACACACGAGAGAGAGAGAGAGAGAGAGAGAGAAGAAGAGAAAGAGAGAGAGACAGAAACAACAATGCTCACATCGGTAGACTTCAGTCTTTATACTGATCTAGACAGCTGTTGTAGTGGGGTAAACCAAAAGAAGACTGGGTATCAATGAGATATAGAAGATACTTTGAAGATAATGCCAATAAAGTTCTAAAATTAAATATTTGAAACCTAAAACCTAAAAATTTAGGGATTGAGTTAGAAAATAAAAAAGAAGGAAAAGGGATTTTGTTTTAAAATTGTATTCTGATTGAGATTAGCTTCTATGTCAGTAAGCAGCAATCTCTTACAGTCCTGCCTCCTAAAAACACTCAATTGCATTCCAGTAGCGATCCATAGGAATTTGTCTGTACTTCTTTGGAGAGGCCAACAAATAGTTGGAAAACATCACCGCCACTTGTTGAGGTGTCTAGGTTCAAAAGGCATCGAGGAAAGCCAGTCTTCAAACATAGCCAAGAATGGCACCAAGGATCATAGTACTATTGTGAAGGACTCAGTCCCCACTGGTGTGGCAATACCACCTGAGTTAGCAGACACCCAGTACCACTCGCAGTGGGAACAGCAACGGGGTGGGAAACAGTTGTTTGGGCACAGTTAAAAAGCAGTCAGATGAAATGCTTCATAGTTTCAGACTTCCCATAACGTGTCTTTGAGAAATTTTATAGACTACCATCTATACTCTTGCTCTTTATTCACAGTAAATTCTTAATGCTGTGGTATTCAAGAGGAAGAAGAATGATATCAGTGTTATGGCTACGTGTGCACAATAACTAAAGCAGGCTACCTATAGGATGTAAAGATACCCTGGACAAGATCATTACTTCAGAAAGAGCCACGCTGCCGCTTTGTCATAACCCCCCTTCCCATGCTTAGCTTGATCTGACCTAATCTTTCTACATCTGACATTTTTCTTTGTTCTCTCTTTTTTGGCCCTAGACTCAATATAAAAATAACATTGCTTTAAAAAAAGGAAATGGATAGCTGACATTGAAGAGATAGACCTCAGGGTTTTTGTTTGTTTGCTTGCTTGCTTGTTTGTTTGTTTTGGTTTGGGTTTTTTTTTGGGGGGGGGCAAAGGAAGACAGAGGTCCAATGATCGTTTTGAAAATTCTGTGGCTCTGGCCTTCCAGGATACAAATCAGAAGAAGGAGAAGTAAGGAGGTGACCTAAAACTGATTATATTTTGGCAGGAGGAGAAAAAAGTCCTGAAAAATCATCAAGTATATTCAAGTATATTCTATTTGATTCTATTTGTGTAAATTTTTTTGAAAAATGACTTTTTCCATTTTGTTCAGATAATGTAATTTTGTATTTTATTAATATTATTATTAATATTACTTTACTCTTATAGAAACTTGAATGGGAAAACACCGAGTGGTAATTATAGGAATATGCCAAGACTTTCCTTTAGGCCCATTCTAGCTTGAGAAGCCCTATTAGGGTTCTATTGATAGTGCTTTGGGAGAGATCTATGACTCTGAAGAACAAATATAAAAGTTATTAGGTTTAATTGTTTACCCACTAGATGTCAAGTCATTCTACATGGATGATGAGTTTCAAAAAAAGCTTTGTGGTACCCTTTGACATTTCCTTGGTTTTAGTGCTTCCTGTTGATTAAGAAGAATAGGCCCAACAGTCTCTGGGGAAAGAGATATTCACAGTCTCAGCAATAGCCATTGAGAATTAAGAGACCCCAGCTCATCTTAAGAAATAGAAAAGGATCATTCTACAAAACAAAACAGAAAACCCACTGAGAATGAATTAACGAAGTGTCCACAGGGTATAAGAGTGGTGTCAGAGTCCTTTGTCCCACGGAGCCGAACAGAGAGGAGCAGGCAACCCTCAGTAGGCCTGCTTTTGGGACCGAGAACCTTGCCCAACTAGCTTCCGCGGATTCATCTGGACCCTGTCCCGGCTGCACCTGAGCTCGGCCCACCCGGGCTGAGGCCTTGGGGGAAGGACAAGTCCCCTGCTAGGGGGCCTCCTTTGTCCCACGGAGCCGAGCAGAGAGGAGCTGGCAACCCTCAGTAGGCCTGCTTTGGGACCGGGATCCTCGCCCAACCAGCTTCCGCG
>PVIU01018205.1:0-39621 GCA_004026605.1 Ondatra zibethicus
TTTTCAGTTTCAGGAGGTCCCATTTATTAATTGTTTCTCTCAGTGTCTGTGCTGCTGGGGTTCTATTTAGGAAGTGGTTCCCTGTGCCAATGTGTTCAAGTGTACTTCCCACTTTCTCTTCTATAAGGTTCAGTGTGGCTGGCTTTATATTGAGGTCTTTGATCCATTTGGACTTGAGTTTTGTGCATGGTGATAGATAGGGGTCTACTTTCATTTGTCTACATGTTGATATCCAGTTATGCCAGCACCACTTGTTAAATATGCTTTCTTTTTTCCATTTGAGATTTTTTGCTTCTTTATCAAATATCAGGTGTTCAAAGATGTGTGGATTGATATCTGGGTCTTCTATTTGGCTGGAACTAGCTCTTGTAGACCAGTCTGGCCTCGAATTCACAGAGATCCACCTGCCTCTGCCTCCCAAGTGCTGGGGTTAAAGGCGTGCGCCACCACCACCCGCCGGTTGTGGTGTCTTTTTACAGCAACAGAACACTGACTAAGACAGTCTCTAAGTGCTTTTGGCAATGTCATTTCAATGTTTTTACTGTAAAATGTTAATGATAAACATTTTTTTTCCTCTTGAAATGAAACAGACATTCCCAACTCTGGCATTCCTGACATTTTGGCTTCAATAATAGTGGGTTTTTTTATTTTTTTTTTTGGTATACAGTATGATGTTTATAAGCACCTTTGACCTCCATCTACTGGGTATAATTAAAATCACTCCCTCAAATTGTGTCACCAAAAAATACATATGTTGCCAGACATCCCTAAGGATCAAAGTCACCATATATAGACAAGCACTAAAGTAGAACCATGAAGTTTTAAACTATGCAAGTCATCACAGCAACTACATGGACGAGTTCAGTGCCTCTGGCCAAAGTGTTTTTTATTATATTGAACATAGTGTGTAACTCCTAAGAGTGTTCCTTAAGGAACAGCAGTATTGCCCTCTGTTGGCTTGATCCTGAGTTGCCTACTGAGTAGGAAGCCAAGTGCCCACATAGATACCTTTAGAGAGGCAAACTCGCTCCTGTGGGGTCACCCAGCACACTGGGTCCAGGACTCCACCCACTAAGTCCTTGAGGAGTTCCCAGAAGAGATAAAACTCAGATCCCCAGAATATCCTAAAAATCTGCCCGAAGGCACCTCATGCAGCTCCAGCTGGAAAACCTATATCATCTTGAAGATCATGGTTTGTGCTGTAGAGATCCCAGCTGTCTACTCGCTTCCCAGAAATCCTAGGATCTTGGAAAAAGAGAAAAATATCTTCCTTTCAAGGAGACCACTAAGGAGGACCCCTTCAAAACTTGTAGTTCCCATACCATCCCACCACACCTGTGCTGCGCTCCTTGACAACTGCGCCTGACCCCAGGACAGAGTCTATAGACCCTCGGCTCTGCCTCTACCTCCACCCTGGCTTTGCTGGTTCTGCTTTGACTTTTTTTTTTTTTTTTTTTTTTTTTTTGGTTTTTTTCTGTAGCTTTGGTGCCTGTCCTGGAACTAGCTCTTACAGACCAGGCTGGTCTCCAACTCACAGAGATCCACTTGTCTCTTCTTCCCGAGTTTAAAGGTGTGTGCCACCACCGCCCGGCTCCTGCTTTGACTTTGAAGGGCCAGGAGATTTGCTGGGAGTTTCATCTGTGGTGTGTTCAATGTTGAGATCCCTAAGGTTCCTGAGATACCCCGGGCTCCAGCCCACACTCCCCTTGAGTCCCTCCATGATGGTGAAAGGGACACGAAAGGCGTCTGAGACCCAGACATTGAACTGGATGAGTGGCGTGGCCACAAGAGACAAGTTTGAAACTGCAGAACAGTTTGGTCTTCTGGTCAAATGAAATAAAGTTAGTCTGGGCCAGGCGGTGGTGGCACACACCTTTAATCCCAACACTCGGGAGGCAAAGGCAGGCGGATCTCTGTGAGTTCGAGACCAACCTGGTCTACAGAACTAGTTCCAGGACAGGCTCCAAAGCCACAGAGAAACCCTGTCTCAAAAAACCAAAAACCAAAAAAAAAAAAAAAAAAAAAAGTTAATCTGGTTAGACTTTCCCTTCTTCCCATTTATACTGTCCCTCAAATGGAACAAGACACATCTTCACTGACTGTATCAGGGTAGGTATTGCTGGCCCTAATTATGTTGTAACCTGGTCACGTTGGTGTTTCTAGAGCACTCGGGGTGAGGACCACTTTTGCTTTGCACTAGCCACGACAGATATAAGTCCCACGGGACATGACTGACCTTGAGCTGTCCCTTCGTAGCTTCCCTCTTTGGGTGACTTGGAGCTCAGCCTCCAGCCAATCTGTGTGGAGGCTTTGGGCTTTCTCTTCAGCTCTTCAGAAAGTTTGAAAAGAGAATCCAGATCTGGGTATAGCTGGACCCTTGAGGAAGAAGGTGAACATGGAGGCTGTGGGGTCTGAAATGTGAAGGAAGTAGGGAGCCATAGTTGAATTGAGCACAAGCTCAACTTTAATATGGGAACCATTAAACATCTGTTCTGCAGTTGACATACTGGTCAATGGATACTGCTGCTGGGGCAAAGGGGGTATATTTCACAGTGTGGTCCAGATGCCACTAACTTAGGGTAACTTAGGTTTGTCACCTGCATTTGTCTCTTTCAAAATGAGCAGCACAGTATGGTCACCCTGGGATGTTGGCTGAAAGGTTCCGCTCCCATGAGCACTTTGCAACTATCCTTCTAGAGTTCAGACAGCTTTTCTCATATGCCAAAAAAACTGTAGAGCTGAAGGCTGCTTTCACTGTGAGCTTGGATATCATGCTTTCACGAGACCACTCCCAGGGAGGCGCTGGGAGTGGAAACATGCAGGATGTCTAACAATTTTTCTGGGGAGCTGACCTGTTTTTCCTTACCTCAGTGGTGGTAGAAAGTATGGTTTTGAAGACTTCCCTGTCCACCTCCATAGGCCAGGCCACTTAACTTCTTATTTTCAAGTTCAAGGAAGAAACAAGGCACGTGGGAAAGGATTGGTAAGTAAATGCTGGCGAGGTGAGCATATGGTTATAGGATCAGACAGAGGGTGCCAGCCTGACAGGAACAGATAAGGCACGGGTAGGGGAGGGGCGTGCTGTCTGTTCAATCTCTTATGCTGTCAAACCTGCAAGCAGGGTCCCTGGCCAGGGTGGACACAGATAATTCTGTGTGGAGCACACTTGAAGAATGTCAGTCCTTTGTCTGTGAAGAACAAACCAGGCAGTGTAAGAGAAAACTGGGATTTAATTTCAAACCATCCATTAAAGAATAAAATAGCAGTGTTTGGGGCTCAATTGGAAGCCCTGAGTTGATCCTTGGCACTATATAAACTAGGATTGATGGTACATGCCTGAAATTCCAGCACTTGGGAATTGAGGAAGGATCAAAAGTTCAGGTTAGGGATGGAGAGAAGATTCAGTGTTTAAGAGACAGCGCTGTTTTTTCAGAGGACTTGAGTTCTTGTCCCAGCACTTGTATTGGGATGCTCAAAAATATCTGTAACTCTAGTTCCAAGGTAGTTGATGTCCTTTTCTGATCTCCACTGCATATACCTATGCACAGATGAACACCCATACCTATAATTAAAAATATAGCCCCTCAAAAATCTCAAGGTCATCCTTGGTGACACAGTAAGTTTGAGGCCAGCCTAGACTACTTAAAACCCTGTCTCACAAAGAGAAACAACAGCATTTGGGAAAATTAAAAAACAAAAATCAAACAAACCCTATTTGGAACATACTGCATCTTTCTCTATAAAATGTGAAGTTCTTTATCCAGGAATAACATAATTAAGAAAGGTGTAGTTAAGAAAATATATATTGAAAAGAATGTTATTTAGGCTAAGACAGCAAAGAGACAGTATAGATCAATTGTGGTAACTAGTATCAAATTGATGTATTAATATGGAGGAAATACATTTATTTACAAAATATTTGTGGCAGGCATAATATTGCTTCTGAAAACACAAGAGCTGAAAAGGCAGAGCTTAGGTTAAATGGTAGCTCGTGGACCATAATTAAATTGACTAATTAGTAGGACAGGGGTTATTAGGAAAAGTATACTAGAAATACTTCTGATTTGTATTAAAATGACTGAAAGCAGTTGAGCATGTCAGAGCCTTGTTTGAACATGCAATGAGGTTCATACTTTTCATCAGGTTGCTCATTGCCAAGCTGAAGCAAAGATGTACTTGATGAAAAATCTTTCTCCCTACACATGAACTTGACATTACCCAGAATTTGGTTTATGTCCAACCTGGGCTACTTAGTGAGTTCAGTGCCAGTCTAGGCTGCATAGTGATGCTCTGTGTGTGTGTGTGTGTGTGTGTGTGTGTATAAAATAACTGACCAAAGAGTGGGGAAAGGCATTAGTTAGCAACTGATTCAAATTGAAGCATCTGGACTAATTTTACTAAAACTATTTAAGAACTTCTGTTAGTCAATGTCACTGTGAAAACATCAGAAAGCCAAGGCCTCAGGGATGAAAGTGAATATCTGCTTGGGAAATCTGGGTTGTTAAGAATTCACTATTGTGGGGGCTGGAGAGATGGCTCAGTGGTTAAGAGTATTGCCTGCTCTTCCAAAGGTCCTAAGTTCAATTCCCAGCAACCACATAGTGGCTCACAACCATCTGTATTGAGATCTGGTGCCCTCTTCTGGCCTGCAGGCATACATGCAGACAGAATACTGAGAATACTGTATACTTAATAAATAAATAAATCTTTTTTAAAAAAAAAAGAATTCACTATTGTGACAGATTCAACGCAATGCCCATCAAAATCCCAGCAAAATTCTTCAAAGACCCCGAAAGAACGGTACTCAACTTCATATGGAAAAGCAAAAAACCCAGGATAGCCAAAAACAATCTTGTACAATAAAAGAACTTCTGGAGGCATCACAATCCCTGACTTCAAAGTTTACTACAGAGCTACAGTACTGAAAACAGCCTGGTATTGGCATAAGAACAGACAGGAGAGCTGGGCAGTGGTGGCGCATGCCTTTAATCCCAGCACTCGGGAGGCAGAGGCAGGTAGATCTCTGTGAGTTCGAGACCAGCGTGGTCTACAAGAGCTAGTTCCAGGACAGGCTCCAAAGCTACAGAGAAACCCAGTCTCGAAAAACCAAAAAAAAAAAGAACAGACAGGAGGACCAATGGAACCGAATAGAAGACCCAGATATCAATCCACACATCTTCAAACACCTGATTTTTGACAAAGAAGCAAAAACTATCAAATGGAAAAAAGAAAGCATATTTAACAAGTGGTGCTGGCATAACTGGATATCAACATGTAGAAGAATGAAAATAGACCCCTATCTATCACCATGCACAAAACTCAAGTGGTGTAGGAGGTCCTTCTTTCTATGTGTTGCTTTCATTGGTGAATAAAGAAAACTGCCTTGGCCTTTTGATAGGGCAGCCCTTAGGTGGGCAGAGTAGACAGAACAGAATGCTGGGAAGAAAGGAAGTGTGGCAGATGCCATGAATCTCCGGCCTGAGATGGATGTAGGTTAGAATCTTCCCAGTAAACCCCGTGATCATACACAATTACTAGATATGGGTTAAATCAAGAGTGAGACTTGGCTAAGAAAAGGCTGGATATAATGGGCCAGGCAGTAATTTAATTAATACAATCTCCGTGTGGTTATTTCGGGGTTTAAGCTAGCCAGGTGGCTCAGAGCCCGGCGGGATGGAACAAAGGGGCCCTGCGCTCTCCTTACTACACTCAAGTCCAAATGGATCAAAGACCTCAACATAAAGCCAGCCACACTGAACCTTATAGAAGAGAAAGTGGGAAGTACACTTGAACGCATTGGCACAGGGAACCACTTCCTAAATAGAACCCCAGCAGCACAGACACTGAGAGAAACAATTAATAAATGGGACCTCCTGAAACTGAAAAGCTTCTGCAAAGCAAAGGACACGGTCAACAAGACAACACGACGGCCAACAGAATGGGGAAAGATCTTCACTAACCCCACATCAGACAGAGGTCTGATCTGCAATATATACAAAGAACTCAAGAAATTGGACACCAAAAAATCACATAATCCAATAAAAAAAAATGGGGTATAGACCTAAACAGAGAACTCTCAACAGAGGAATCTAAAATGGCTGAAAGACACTTAAGGAAATGTTCAACATCCTTAGTCATCAGAGAAATGCAAATCAAAACAACTCTGAGATGCCATCTTACACCTGTAAGAATGGCCAAGATTGGGGCTGGAGAGATGGCTCAGTGGTTAAGAGCACTGACTGCTCTTCCGGAGGACCCGGGTTCAATTTCCAGCACCCACATGGCAGCTCACAACTGTCTGAAGATCCTTTTCCAGGGGATCTGACACTTCACACCAATGCACATAAAAAATAAAAAAACCAAAAAAACCCTATTTATACATGTCTGAAAAAAACACTTTGAAAGAAAGCATCTTCAAAGGATTTCGAAATAAGACAGCCAAGACTGTATTTGGAACTGATAGTTGTTGGGAAAGAGAAAATCATTTAAAAAAGAAAAAAAAAAAAGAATAGCCAAGATCAAAAACACTGATGACAACTTATGCTGGAGAGGTTGTGGGGTAAAGGGAACACTTCTGCATTGCTGGTGGGAATGCAAGCTGGCACAACCCCTTTGGATGTCAGTGTGGCGATTTCTCAGAAAATTAGAAAACAATCTTCCTCAAGACCCAGTAATAATCCTTTTGGGTATATATCCAAAGGATGCTCAATCGTGCCACAAGGACATGTGCTCAACTATGTTCATAGCAGCTTTGTTTGTCATAGCCAGAACCTGGAAACAACCTAAATGCCCCTTGATCAAAGAATGGATAAGAAAAATGTGGTACATTTACACAGTGCAGTACTACACAGCAGAAAAAAATATTGACATCTTGAATTTTGCAGGAAAATGGATGGAACTAGAAAACATTATTTTGAGTGAGGTAACCCAGACACAAAAAGACAATTATCACATGTACTCACTCATAGGTGGTTTTTAAACATAAAGCAAAGAAAGCCAACCTACAAACTACAATCCCAGAGAACTTAGACAACAATGAGGACATTAAGAGACTTACATAGATCTAATCTACATGGGAAGTAGAAAGTGGAGAGGGACAGGAAATCCTGAGTAAATTGGGAGCATGGGGACCTTAGGAGAGGGAGTAGGGGAAGGGGAGAGACTGGGAGGGAAGCAGAGAGAAATGTAGAGCTCAATAAAAATCAATAAATATATTCACTATTGTGGCCAGGCGGTGCTGGTGCACACCTTTAATCCCAGCACTTGGGAGGCAGAGACAAGTGGATCTCTGTGAGTTTGTGGCCTGGTCTACAAGAGCTAGTTCCAGGACAGGCTCCAAAGCTATAGAGAAACTCTGTCTCAAAAAAAAAAAAGCACTATTGTGCATAGTACCAAGGTGTGAGGATACTTGGCAAGTGTTTTCCACCGGTGTTTTGTACTCTCCCTTGGGTTTGTTAGAACACCTTTTATATTTATTTTTTTCACCAAAACGATTCTATTTACGTGGCTTTTGAGAAAAAAGTTAAAATACAGTAGTGATTTAAAGGTTTGCATAACCATTTTACTTTCTGTCAAACAGGAAACAGACATATTTGGTTTTCTGAAGTCATTGCATTAGATTAAGCAGGAAGTCAGCCTAAAGATGGAGCATTCCCTTAACTGTATTGGTTTTCCTGGACTTGCTACTGCAAGAATATCAGAACAGAAAGAAAAGGGGGAATTAAGATGAAAGATTATGGCAAGTCAAACAGCCATACGTGTTCACCAAATATTCTGAGTACAACTGAGTTTTCCAACCAGGTTTCTGACAGAATATCATCTCTTGATCCTTAAAGTTGAATAGTGTTTCACGTAACTCTGGCATATGTTGCATGTCTGGAGACTTTGACTTCTAGAGACAGGGTTTTGCTGTAGTTTTAGAACCTGTCCTGGAACTAGCTCTTATAGACCAGGCTGGCCTCGAACTCACAGAGATCCGCCTGCCTCTGCCTCCCGACTGCTGGGATTAAAAGCGTGTGCCACCACCGCCCGGTGTGTGCCTGTATTTTAATCTTTGGATGCGTTAGTAGAATTACGAGTTCAAACTGACCTGAGCTACATAGCGAGATCCTGTCTCATCATCCTCCATTCCCCACTAGCAGAGATCGCTCCGACAGGCTTATAGTAATCAAAAGATTCTCTGGCAGTCTGCTGAGCAGCCACTATCAACAGAGCCCTCTGTTGAACTGTGGTATGTTTCAAAGTAGGAACTTAAAAACGTTCATTACAGAAGAGGAAGTATTTTAGATTCACTGTGTGTGTGTGGACATGCACATTCCACCACAAACGTCAGAAATCAGCTTGCTGGACTCCATTTTCTCTTTCAACCATGAGGTTCTTGGGGGCCAAATTCAGGTTGTTGGGCTTAGAGCAAGTGTTTTTTCCCCCTGAGCCACCTTGCTGGCTTGTATTTTAGATGTTGCACACTCTGTGTCACAGTGATTCAGCTCTGATTTGCTCTGGCATGAAAGTCACCATAGGAAATATGCAAATGGATGCAGATGTGTTCCATTAAATATTTATAAAAACAGATGGATCTGGAAGATGGCTTAAAGTGAAATGAGTTTCTGTCCTGACAGCCAGCTCCCAAATAATGACATGGAGACATAATGAAAGCTCAGCCTATGGCTTAGACTTGTTTCTAAATAGCTCTTACAAATTAACCATATTTTTATTATCTATATTCTACCACGTGGCTTTTACCTCTGTCTCATTCTGTGTGTCCGACTTGTCCCGGCTCTGGCTGGCCTCTCTGCCTATCATCTTTCCAGAGTCCTCCCTGTGCCTGGAAACCCTGCCTATACCTCCTGCCTAGATACTGGCCATTTAGCTCTTTATTAAACCAATTAGAAGGCACCTTGGCAAAATACACATCTTCACAGTGTACAAAAAGATTATTCCACAACATTAATGGGTAGGAGCATTTATTTTGCAAGCAAAAGGACCTGAGTTTGAATCCCAAGTACCCATGTTAAACTTGAGCATGACCATGTCTGTAATCCCAGCACTGGGGGTAAAGTCAGGGGATCTGGAGAGCTCTCTGGCTGCCAGCCTAGCCAAAACAAAAACAGTGAGTTCCCCTTACTGTCACAAGGCAATATGACAAAGAGTAGAGAAGACAATGTTCCCGCTCTGGCCTCTACACGTGTGGGCAGCGAACCTGTACACACATGCATGCAGCACATACATATACCTAAAACCATAAAACAAAAATTAGATGGAGGACCACTTGTTTGGAGCCATGCTCCTTTGCCCACCAAGCCATCTTGCTGGCCCTGGTCCTCATACTTTGATATCCCTCAGAATTATATCAGATTGCTGGGCTCCATGCCAGAGGTTTCTGATCCTGTGGGTCTGTGGAGGATTTGTTACTGGAGTATTTAATGTCTGATCTCAAATACATTGGTCAAGTCCTGCAGAACCAATTTTTCAAAACTCTTCAAAATTCTAAAGAGTTTGTTAAAGTGAAGGCTAATTTATAAATTTGGCTTGGTCAGTTCATAGAGCATTTAAAAAAAAAATAAATTTGGCTTGGAAGTCAGATAGTGATAGTGACATTGGTTGGCCTGAATATACTTGGATTTACAAGTAGCTAAGGCTCCTAACCTTCTCTAGGCATTAGAATCTTTTTTAATCATAATGCTAAATAGTTTATTTATTTTTTGGTTTTTCGAGACAGGGTTTCTCTGTAGCTTTGGAGCCTGTCCTGGAACTAGCTCTTGTAGACCAGGCTGGCCTCAAACTCACAGAGATCCGCCTGCCTCTGCCTCCCGAGTGCTGCGTGTGCCACCACGGCCTGGCTAAATAGTTTAATCTGTAAGTCTAATCTTAGGTTAACTTTTACTCTTCTCATACCTGACATTCAACTGGATAGCCAATCTTTTGATTCTACTAACACAATGTCAAATGAACCCAACCCTGTCGCCACTTTACTGGTTGTACAATTCCAATGCACAGTGAATCTAACTCACCTTGCCGCTTGTGCCTGGTTTTGGCCACTGCTGCTGGCTGACTTCCTTAGCCCATTCCCTGGTCTCCTGCCTTCCGTTTTAACCTCTCACCTCCACCACACACTTGAAATTTTTATATAGCAGTGATTTTTTTCTTACTTTTTTTTTTTTTTGAGACAGGGTTTCTCTCTGTATGTAGCCTTGGCTGTTCTGGAACTTGCTCTGTAGACCAGGCTGACCTCTAACTCATTGAGACCAACCTGCCTCTGCCTCTCAAGCCCGAGTGTTGGATTAAAGGCATGTGCCACCACCCACTGCAGTGAGAGTGATTTAAACACAAGAGGATGAAATGGTCATGCCCTCTCACTCAGCAAATACCGGTCAGGCCCCTTCTATGTCTACTTCCCACTCCTTGCTCTGGCCACTGTGAACCCACTAGGAATTCTTTTCCTTGACTGGACCTCATTATGCAACTCTTGCGTGGTCTGGAACTCACTGTGTAGACGAGGCTAGTCTGGAACTCGCTGTGTAGACGAGGCTAGTCTGGAACTCACTGTGTAGACGAGGCTAGTCTTCAACAAGGCCTACCTGCCTCTACCACCCCACTGCTGGTATTAAAGGCAGGGGTGCCCATGCGAGGTTCCTGTTAGGTTCTGGTAAATGATGTTCCCTTTAGTTTTAGAAAAGTCTCTTCTTGGGCTGGAGAGATGGCTCAGAGGGTAAGAGCACTGACTGCTCTTCCAGAGGTTCTGAGTTCAATTCCCAGCAGCCACATGGTGGCTCACAGCCATCTGTAATGAGATCTGGTGCCCTCTTCTGGCGTGCAAGTATGTATGCAGGCAGAACACTATATACATAATATATATTTAAAAAAAAAAGTCTCTTCCAAAAACTTTCCTAGCTTCCTTCAGTCCCTGTCCTTGTCTGTAAGTACCCCAGGAAGGCTCTCACTGGCCACCTCTTCCTTCCTTCACCTTCCTGTTACTGTGCACGCCATTCCCTACAAACTCCCTATCAAGTCTGTTGTTTTGTTCACCATTCTTATTACAGAAGAGTTCCTAGCACATCAGATGCCCAATAAATATTCAAATGTACAGATTACAGACTTCACAGCTAACTGGAATATCTCAAGGCCACAGACTGCTGTTGTTTCTCCAGGAAACTGGGGCCTGCCAGTATTATTCATTTTAACTCCTAGGGAAGAGTAACTTTGGTAGAATCCTCTTCTAAATCTTTCCATGGAATTTAAATTCTAAATTGGTCATTTGCTGTTGTCATACAAAACGATGCTGAATTTTCCATGGATCATATTTTAGTACATTTTTCTAGAGTACTCATTTTCTACTCATTGTCCACCCCCACTTTGCCCACCCCCAACCCCAGGAAAAATTCTCTTGTAGAGAACTTCTAACCCCATCTAGCAGTCTTTGAAGTTTTGGGTAAAATCTAAAAAAAAAAATGTGTGTGAAAGCTGAGAAACTCAGGCCCTGGGCCTACTTGTTATCTATCTCAGGGTAGGTGAAGATGGTTTTAAACATAACCTGGGGAATTTTAGCACATCAAAAAGCCTCTAAAGGATGCTAATTCTCTACGGGTTCTACAGAAAATGCCTAGGTTACTGAATGGCTGTTATGTGGCCATTTGTCTTCTTTCAGACCTTTTGGGGTATTTGCTTACTGTGCATATAGATGAAATTCTGGAAGCTGGGATTGCACCACCCACCCCACGCGCCCCTTACTTTCATAAACCTTTACCTCCCCCAACCCCCACCACCCCCAAATAAGGGCTCTCCAAGGGGCAATCCTCGGCTCCGGAGCCTGCTGCCTGACACCTATTGTCCCCGTTTGGGTGTCAAGAGAATTTGCCTGAAGGACCCCAGTTTAGATTCCACTAAAAAACTTAAATCACGGCAGCAGTAGCCTCTGTGGGGGTATGGTCCAGATCTGCAGAGCGCCGGACCTCGGCGCAGAGGTTCAGACCAGGCGGAGACGCGGTCCGGCGATCTTTCCTGACAGGCGTTCACGTCGGGCAGCCCCAGCGGCTTGAAGGCCCCCGCCCCCCCTCCTCCGAGCGCTGGCTGGCTAAGTCCCTCCCGCGCCGGCTCTTGTCCCACTAGGAGCAGCTGAGTGCAGCGGGGACAGGGCGAAGCGGTCTGCGCCCACGGAGCGCACGCCTCTGCTCGCAACGCAGCACCACCCTTGCCCCCGTCGGCTGCCCACTCCAGACGTCCAGCGGCTCCGCGCGCGCACGGTGAGCGCCATCCCGGACCAAGGCGCCGAAGGGGAAGAGGGCCGCTGCGCCCGAGTGTCCTTTTTACCTTCGGGGTGGCCCGACCGGGGCTCGCTCCAGCCCTCCCCACCCCCACCCCGCTCACTCCAGTGCCCTCCTCCACCCCTGGCCCTGACCTCTGTCCCTCTCGCTAGGCAACGGGTACCGCCCGACCCGATGGGGACCGTTGCCCTGGCGGTTGGCTGCGACCGTGCCAGGCCCCGCCCCCGGCGCGAGCTCGGTGCCCCGGGGCGGGCGGGCAGGGGGAGGGGCGGGCGTCCGGGCGCCCCGCTGGCGGGTCGCGCGCGTGCCCGCGGGCCCCTTCCTGCCGGCGGCGCGCGCCTCCCCCTCCCCCACCACGCGCGCAGCCTCCCGCCCGCCCGCTGCGCGTTTTGTCCCGCGTCTCGTCCCGTCCGTCTCCTGACTCGCTGCTCTTGTCCTTCCCTCCCGCTTTTTTCTCCTCTCTTCTCGGTCTAAAGATGCCCTCGGCCACCAGCCACAGCGGAAGCGGCAGCAAGTCGTCGGGACCGCCGCCGCCGTCCGGGTCCTCCGGGAGCGAGGCGGCGGCCGGGGCAGCTGCGCCGGCTTCGCAGCATCCGGCAACCGGCACCGGCGCGGTCCAGACCGAGGCCATGAAGCAGATTCTCGGGGTGATCGACAAGAAACTTCGGAACCTGGAGAAAAAAAAGGTGCGAGGAGATAACGGAGAGGGAGGTCTTGTGGCCCCGGCACGCCTGTCTCCGCGGTGGACGGAGTTTGGTGCCCAGAAAACGGGCGCCTCGGGGAGGTGCCTGTCACCTGACCCGAAAACGCGGCGCTGCCTCTAGGCCTCGGTTACTCACATCACGCCGCGTCGGGCCTTACCTCCCGGTAACGGGCTGCCTAGGTGATGGGGCCCCTTGCCGGGCCATCCGGCGGAGGCCACAGGGAAGAAACAGAGTGCCTGGTCAGCCGATCGCCTCGTGGACTTAAGAGGCCCATGCCCTGTAGCAATGGCGTTTGCCCCTTAACACGACTCGAGGCCTGTGGAATGGCTCTGGCCCCTCTTCCCAGGGAGAGATGCGTGTCAGCCCTTCTGAACTAGGGTCGCAGTCCCGTCTGGCCCGTTTCGAGCCGGGCTTCGCTTGGGTACCTCCACCCCCTCCTGATGGGCTCCCTACATTTCCCCCTTTGTTTCGATTGTCTGGGTGCTCCGAACCTTAGGCGCAGCCTAGTCACGAGGTGTTTCTTTTTTCTTCTTTCCTTTTTTTTCTTTTTTTGCAGCGACTTTTAATTTTAATTTATTTTGTTGCTGCTGCAGCATATTAAAGGGGCCGGGGGCTCATCTTCGATTGCAAGCCTTCGAGGGTGGATCTAGATTAGACTGGAGTAGACTGCCTCTAGGTCTCTGGGCACATGGAGTATCTAACATGGCGGCGGCTGCGGGAGAGGGAAACGCTGTACAGGAGCTGCATTGTGAGCACAAAGCGAAAGCAGAGGGGGAGGGCAGAGACCTAGCAGTCGCCCCGCCTAGCCTCACCCCCCCAAAAAAATCGAGCCACACCCACTCAGTTTTTGGCTTTAATATTTAGACATTCTGGGCCACACGGTGAGATTACTTAAGTCAGCTTTTTGTTTTATGCTTTTAGTGCAGGACTGTATTACCAACACAGTTGATTTGAGGGGTCTCTGTAGAAGTGAATTTCTATCTTAAGAAAAGTAGTGGAAAAGGACAAGCTGATGGGTAGTATAGTAAAAACGGAGGTAATTACCCCTGGAACTATTAGGCTAACTTGGCCTTTTACCGTAATTAAAATGTAACTTTGACACCTTATGCCTGCCCATCTTCAGGACATTGTCAATTTTGAAAAATTCCAGTGAAGATTTTTATTTAGTCATTCACAGGGTAGGATTGAGAGAGGAATATTGGCTTAAATCTGAGCTGTAGGAGGTTGGAAAAACCAGGACATTTTATGTCTTAGCTTGATAACTTATCTGCTGACTTTCCCTTTTTATACATCCCCCTTGCTACTTTTCTGTCTCAGTGTGGAAGATTGTTACTCTTTAAAAAAAATTAATTTCCCAGACTTTATTTGAAATTGAGAATATACATTAATTTGATATCTCAAGCTCTTCTGAAAATTATTTTGTTATACAGATGTTTTCTTTAGTAATTGGAAAATGTATCAAAATAGTGAAAGCATCATAAGCTACAGTCGAGTATGGAATTGTATGCCGCATTTTTTGATAATTGCTGTGTGAGTTTCACACCCTGTGTGAAACTGAGTCTAGTTATCTTAGTTTCTTAATGCAGTAAGCAATATTGGCTGATGCTCCAAATAGTTTAATTTTGGGGGAGTTTTGGCCTTCTAGTATAGAAACCAACATGAACTTCAATGCTGTAATATTCTTAAGTATAGCTGTTATTGGCTGTAAAATCTTTAAATATGTTCATTAAAAAACAATGTTGAGGGGCTGGAGAGATGGCTCAGAGGTTAAGGGCATTGACTGCTCTTCCAGAGGTCCTGAGTTCAATTCCCAGCACCACATGGTGGCTCACAACCGTCTATAATGAGATCTCCTGGTCGGTGGTGGCACCAGCCTTTAATTCCAGAAGTGGCAGAGGTAGGTGGATCTCTTTGAGTTCAAGGCCATCATGGAGTTAGTTCCAGGACAGCTAGGGCTGTTACACAGAGAAACCCTGTCTTGAAAAACAAACAAACAAACAAAAAACCCCAAAACAATGGTGAGTAGCAGTCATTGTATTTACTAGGTGTTTAAGGGGATTTGATAAACAAAACGGCAGCCTGTGAAGGCTTGGACCATGACTGGCCACCTATATTTAGGTGTAAATACTTGAATTCTTTCCACCAGAGAAATGCTGCTATCACCTGAACAGTGGTGGTGCATGCCTTTAATCCCAGCACTCAGGAAACAGGCCGGCAGACCCATCCTGGTCTACAGAGTGAATTACAGGACAGCCAGGGGCTGTCTCAAAATGCTGCCTCAAAAAAGAGTAATGTAATTATTGTTAAAGATATTATCGACTCAGATAACCTAATGATTTAACAAACAACAAAATTACATAAAAATATTTCGTATCAGTTTTTTTTTTTGTTCTCAGTGTTTCATTTGCTAAATATCAGTGAAAAGATTATAATCCACAGGCTGAGCTACTCACTAGACTATTGATGTGGCTTTAATGGCCACAGATGCTTAAGCCATTGGAGGATTTTGTACTAACATAAACACATCTGGTTTTTACTTTTCTTTCTATTACTGGATGATTTGTCCTGTGAGAGATTTTCAATGACTGAGTTTTTTCTGTTTTTTTTTTTGTTGTTGTTTGTTTGTTTTTTGAGATGAATCTTCTCTGTGTAGCCCTGGCTGTCCTGAAACTTGCCCTTTAGACCAGGCTGGCCTCAAATTCACCTGCTTCTTCCCAAGTGCCTGGCAGGATTGAGCATTTGCAATTTGTAATGTACCTAAAGTAGGGTTTACTCTATGAATCTGTTTTTAATACTTCTTTAGAAACTAATGCAATAACCATATTTTTTAATTTAGCAATTTATATTTGTTTCTTAACTATTCATACTACAACCTACTAGACCAAGAAGGTATCTTAACAAAAGTTACCAGTAGATAATGTATCAGTTTAAACCTGAGACCTGATACAATTTTATTTCATTTAAGAAAACTAAGTTTTTTGTTCATTTTGTTAATTTCTGCCATTAGAGGAAAGTTATTCTCTGTCCACTGAGAATGCTTACCATTGGTGAAATATTATGTAATTCAGCCTAATAAATGTCTTAGTCATTTTTAAAGTTTGGGCTAATAATAAAAAGGTATATCAATGTTGAACAATAAAAGTGCATTTATAATATAATCAAATGCAAACATAAAATCCTTAGAAATTTGATTTAAACAAAGTACAAATACTGAGTTGAGGGACTTATTGCTTAGTTTCCTTTTAGTACAGGACTGGGTCTTAGACTATGTAAGATATTTGGAAACAAAGTCTGAATTTTAAGAGACACTCATCTGATAGCTTAAGATGTAATCAGTTTTGGCCAGGCGGTGGTGGCGCAAGCCTTTAATCCCAGCACTTGGGAGGCAGAGGCAGGCGGATCTCTGAGTTCTAGGCCAGCCTGGTTTTCAAGAGCTAGTTCCAGGACAGGCTCCAAAGCTACAGAGAAACCCTATCTTGGAAAAAAAAAAAGATGTAATCACTTTGGATGTGAGGGATGTTTTTAATAGAAGGCATTTAAAATGACTGGCAGTTCTGCTAGGTGAAAGGTTAGCATTCTCTTGCTTTAAAAAATGATTTGTAACCAAAATTGATAAGAAAAAGTATATTTTTACACCATTCTCTAAAGCAGTACCCCTCAATCTGAGAGTCACAACCCCTGGGAGGCTGTTGAATAGCCCTTCTATGGGATCACATAAGATCCTTGGGAAACAGATATTTACATTACAACTCCTAATAGTAGCAAAATTACAGTTATGAAGTAGCAGTGAAAATAGTTTATAGTTGGGGGGTCACCACACATGAGGAACTGTACTAAAGGGTTGCAGCTTTAGGAAGGTTGAGAACTACTGCTTTATGCATGTTATATCTTTATAGCTAATATTGTTCATTAAAAATAGTGAAACTAAGCTGGGCGCTGGTGGTGCATGCCTTTAATCCCAGTACTTGGGAGGCAGAGTTCAAGTTTGAGGCTAACCTGTTCTACAAAGTGAGTTCCAGGACAGGTTCCAAAGCTACAGAGAAACCCTGTCTTGAAAACAAAACAAAATCATAATAATAATAAAAAGACTAACTTTTCTAGATCTGCAGTGTCTCTCTTAGAATCTTTGATGCATCTGTTGCACAGGGTTTATGCTAAGTATTTTGACAGATACTCATTCTTTAAACTTATAGATAAATTTTTTTTTTTCCTGGGAGAATGTACTTTTCTTTTGACATTTCAGATTTCTGGTGAATTAATTAGCTTCTTCATTGATTTGCAAGATCTACTCATCTTCAATGCAGAGGCTAAAGTTACTTGATTTTGTGTTCTTAGAAAAAAAGCTATAATGCTTAATTTGGGAGCAAGCTTATGTTTTGAGATAGGGTCTTTAAGTAAGTAACTCTGGTTGTCCTGGAGCTCAGAGAACCACCTGCCCCTGCTTCCTGAGTGCTGGGATTAAACCACCACACAAGGTTTTGAATTCATTTTACCAAGGGGAAAAGTTATGATGTGTAATTGGTTCTTAGCTCTTTCTTGTGTCATCTCCCCCCCCCCCACACACCTTGGTTCTTTTCTTGGGTGAGAACAGAATCATGAGTGTTGTAAAAATGATAGATTAAATGACAGATTACTTGGTTGAAGTATTTTACTTCAGGATACTTATGTGAATAAGAATACATTGTGTGTTACATATAGATAAGAATATAGATTGTGGAGCTGAGGCCAGCCTGGTCTACATACTGACTTCCAGGACAGCCAGAGATATATGAGAGACCCTGTCTTGAAGAGATGAAATAAAAAATATGTAATTTGTTAAATTTATTTTGAGGACTAGATGAAGATTAGCACTATCTCATCTTTTCAGATTAGTGAAATATGTAGTTGGTAAAAGCATTTTGTCATGACTAATTGACTTTAATTTTATTACCATGTTGTTCTAGAACCTTAAACTTTTTTAGAGCTTAAAGCCACCTTAGAATTGAAGCCAGTTCATTTTATGAAAAAGCAAATAGAAACGCTTCTATAGAATGATTCAAGTCTGAATTTGATTTAATATCATTAAATTCATTGAGATAGTTAGAATTTGTAATGTTGTTCAACCTAAGTAATTGTTCATGTTAATTATCCTGCAGAACCAAATAAGCCCCTTTGCTTCAAATTCTTTAAAACATTTTAAAGTTTATTTTGTGTATATGAATGCTTTCCTAAAGGCATTTAAATGTACCATGTTTATATAGTACCTGCTGAGGAAATGGAATTACAGCTGGTTGTGATGTACCATGTGGGTGCCGGGAATGGAACCTTACCTTTCTCAATAGCAACAAGTGCTCTTCACAGTTGAACCACCTCTTCAATGCCTTCTTCCCCCTTTTGAGACAGGATTGCACTGTCCTAGAAACTGCTCTGTAGATCAGTCTATCCTCAGAGATCTGCCTTCGACTCTGAAGTACTTGGATTATTAAAGGTGTGCACCACTGAGCTGGGCTATCTGTTTATTTATGTGTCTATCTTAATGTTGTCTCTGGCAGTTTTCACAGCCAATATGAATTGTGCTGGGATTCTTTTTGTAGTTTAATGTTTAGGTTTGAGTGTATTTGTGTGTTTATGTGGTTATGAATTGCTGTGTGGGTAATGGGAACCATATCTGCGTCCTGTAAGAAGAGGAGGCTTTCTTAACTGCTGAGCCATTTCTCTAGTCCCTAGTTATTTTTTAAAGGCCAACATGCAGCTGGATGTAGTAGCACATACCTTTAATACTAGCATTTTCGGGGCAGAGTCAGGGCTACATAGGCCTTGTCTCAAAAAACAAAGTAATCCCAAAGATGAAAAGTATAGTATGCAAGAAAATAATTTTCTTTGTTGTTAGACCTTAATTAATGTTACATTGCTTTGTCAATTGTCCTTGTAATGGGGTGCTGAACCTAGCAATGTTGGGTATTGGGACTTGTTATAATTGAATCAAACCTCAAAAATTTTAAACTGAGTTTATTTGTATGTGTATACATACACACATACTCTAGAGCACACACGTCACAGTGTGCTTGTGGAGGTCAGAGAAAATTTTGGGGGGTGGTTTTCTTTCCCTATGTAGATCCTATGAATGGAACTCAGGTCATCAGATTTGGTGGTATGTGCCCTTACTGACTCCTCAAATTTGCAATGTAGAAGGATGACCTTGAACTCTTGGCTCCTGCTGTCTGCTTCTCAAGTGCTAAAGATATTGTTCCACACACCCAGTTGAAATTAAACTCTTAAAAAATTTTAAGTGTTTTTGATCTTGGTAGGCTCAGGTGTATATATATATATATGTCAGTCTCAATCTTGAAATGTTTTAAACCAGGAAAATTTGAGGAGCAGATACAACTCTTTGTCTTAGTTCTTAGATTCTGAGCTCCTAGTGTCTTTTAGTATATGTCCTCCACTACATAATGTGCATTCAGTTGAGTGAGAGGAGTTACAAAAACAAAATTCAACCCAGAATTATCTGGCTTCAGTTTGCATTCTCCCACCGGCTATGCCAGTGCTCTTTATAAAGCATGTATAGAAAAGTATGGGAGAAAGAGACTTTCCTGAATAGCGTTAAAAATTCGTAATTCCTTAGGTAAGAGGGAGAATTAGATTAGGGTTAAGAGCACTGACTATTCTTCCAGAGGACCTAGGCTCAATTCCCAGCACCCATGTGGCAGATCACACCTGTTTGTAACTCCAGTTCCAGGGGCTCTGACACTCTGATCAAACAAACTTGTGGGCAAAACAGCAATGAATACAAAATAAAAATAAATCAGTTTTTAAAAATTTACAATTCCTGAGGAAAGGGTAAGGTGTGATTGTTGATCAGTTTGCTAAAGAAGTCTGTTTCCCTTAGCTTTGTTACTTCGGACCTTTATATACTGCTCTACTCTAGGTTCTTCATCTTAAGGTTTTTGTTTTTTTTGGGTTTTTTTTTGGTGACAGGTTTTCTCTGTGTACACCTGACTGTCTTAGAACTTGCTCTGTAGACCAGGCTGGCCTCCCAGCTTGCAGAGATCTGCTTGCCTCTCCCTCCCAAGAACTGGGATTAAAGGTGCGTGCTACCACTGCCCAGCCACCTGAAGTTTTTTTTTTTTTTAAAGTTGATGGTTGCCTTGTTGGAGGTAAAGATTATTAGTAAACCATTCTGCTGTTCCGCCCTTACACATAATATGTGCTAAATAGGATTGTTTCGCTTTGACCAAGTCATTACCTAGAAATGTTTGCATCATCACCAACAAAACCCTTAAACACACTCTCTCTCTCTCGTTCTTTTTTGTTTTTTGAGAGTTTTGTAACAGCCCTAGCTGTACTGGAACTAATTCTTGTAGACAAGGCTAGTCTTGAACTCACAGATCTGCTTGCACTCTGCCTCCTGAGTGCTGGGATTACCACTGCCTGGCTCGTTCTTTTTTTTAAAGTGAGCTTGAATTTTTATTTTCAGGTGGGCAGAATTGATGAGTAGACAAGTAGAACAAATAGAAATTTCTGGTAGTGTAAGCAGGATTTTGTCAATAGTTGTATAGAGGTCAAGGGTAATTCCTTGCATGAGAACCATTGTGAATTACTAGACAATGCATTCTTCATGTATTCTTATTCCAACATAGAAATTAAAAAATTTGCCACATGGTGGTGGTATGCGCCTTTATTTATTTATTTTTTAATGATTTTAATTGAGCTCTACATTTTTCTCTGCTCCCCTTCCCCCTTCAATCCTCCCCCAAGGTCCCCATGCTCCCAATTTACTCAGGATATCTTGTCTTTTTCTGCTTCCCATGTAGATTAGATCTATGTAAGTCTCTCTTAGTTGTCTCAGTTCTCTGGGATTGTGGTTTGTAGGTTGGCTCTCTTTGCTTTATGTTTAAAAACCACCTATGAGTGAGTACATGTGATAATTGTCTTTCTGTGTCTGGGTTACCTCACTCAAAATAATGTTTTCTAGCTCCATCCATTTTCCTGCAAAATTCAAGCTGTCGTTATTTTTTTCTGCTGTGTGGTACTTCATTGTGTAAATGAACCACATTTTCCTTATCCATTCTTCGGTCGAGGGGCATTTAGGTTGTTTCCAGGTTCTGGCTTTGACAAACGGTACGCACCCTTAATCCCAGCATGAGGATGGATCTTTGAGTTTGAGGCCAGCCTGTTACTGTGTTTTTCAGTTGTATAGATTCACCTTTTTTAATAACTTTATTAAACAAAGCAGCAAATAGTTCTAAGTATTAAAAAAGAACCAACAAAATAACAACAAAAACCAAAACCTTGTGATCATTATATTTTTCAACTTTCAGCTTTTGACTTTTAGGTGGTGTACTGAGGATGGAACTCGACCTTTGACATACCAGGCAAAAGCACACTAAGCTTCAGTGTGCTTCATCTCTAGCCCAGCTTCAGATTTTGTAAGAGTGTGATCAAAGTAGATGGTGTTGGAACTCTGACTAAATTTTCTTTTTCTTACCAGGGTCAGTTGCTTCCATTTCTGCATGGACAGTGAGTAAGGGTTTTGCAGGATTATCTTTTTAAATTGTGAAATAAAACTTTTGTATATATAACCTGTTTGAAAAAAAAAATAGAATGAGATTAGATAACATCTAATAAATACCGAGAAATACCTTCCTCTTACACTCTTAATACTTTTTTGTTTAGGGCAGACTAATGCTACATGAACAGGCCTTCAGCATTTGAAGAGAACTGTTACAGATCTTCTGAGTTGTACGTGTTTTCTCCACTATTCTCTGAAAAACTGACAATTTTTTCTGCTTTTATGAATTTTACCAGCTACTAATTCTCAGTGGAGAGTGACTAGGAAGTAGCTGCCCGTTGCTTAGACAGTCAGAAGTGGCGTTTCTCTAGGTGATGACGTGGGGAATGGAGGCCTTAGTAACTTGAAATAGTATCTGGAGAAATCACTAATGAAGTTGAGGGGAAGAGAAATCTCTACCTTTCTGTGTCTGGATTTATGGGTTTTAAAGTATTACTGGATTTATTTGACTTAGGAACATAAAAATATAGCTAGGTGCTTTTTTTATTTTAGGCTTCACTTTTACCTGTCTCAGGTTAGAGTCTTCATCCTGGGTAGCACAGTTTTTCAGGTGTTGTCTTTTCCTGGGACTAGTTTGTAACTGAATAATTTTAGTATTTTTGGAATTTCACATTTGGATTTCTTTGAAAATGCATAATTGAAACTGTTTTCTTTGGAGTGGCTCAGCAGTTAAGAGCATGTGTTGCTTTTGCAGAGGAACTGTGTTCCGTTTCCATTGTACTTAGGGTTGCTTACGACCTACCATTTGTCATTCTGTTGTACCAGCTCCCAGGGATCTGAGTCCCTCTCTTGACCTCACCACACCAGGTATACATATGGTGCACATACATGCATATAAACACTCATACACATAAAACAGAAATTTTAAAAAAATTAAAGATGGTTTCTTTAGTGGGAATTGTTGGCTATAATAGTAATAATGTATGGGAGTACATCTGTCACAGATACCCACCTTTCTGTATTGCTTTTAAAAGCCTATGTCAGTAAAGGGACTTTGAAGGCAATACAGAACTCTTGAAAGGATGGAAGCTTAAGATATACTGCTGCTCCTCATAATCTCAGGCTGGAAAAAGGAAGCAGCACTATAGGCAGAGGCAGAAATGAAATGTAGTGACCTAAACGATGGGATGTTGAGGTACACATGATTTTTCTGGGATTTATTATGACAAGTTATTTTACTTCTGTCTCATAGTTAGAATTTCATGTAGTACTGCTGACTCTTGAAAGAACAAAGAAACTGGAGTTAGAATGGACCAGACTAGCACTTGGTACAGTTATTTCTCTGTAACATATGGTTAATCTTTGACCTTTGAATATAGTCATACTTCTATTGCATGGGTTCTCTTAAAAGATTTGTTATTTTGGGAAATGCCCTGGTTTTTATCTTTCTCATATGGTACTATAAATGAAAAGTTTTAATACATTTTGGTATATGTAGTAGTTGAAGAAGAAACCCTAACTTGAATTTCACAATTGGTGTTTCAAGACATGAAGGACAGATTAGTGTTAATTAATACTATGATAGGCTTTCTAATAAAGATACCTCTTTATGCTG
The DNA here is from genome assembly GCA_004026605.1 of Ondatra zibethicus. Lineage (NCBI taxonomy): Eukaryota > Metazoa > Chordata > Mammalia > Rodentia > Cricetidae > Ondatra > Ondatra zibethicus. The sequence goes on from PVIU01018205.1 coordinate 23,071, forward strand.
TGAGTAGATCTCCATTTTGCAGGGGAGAAAGGCTTACAATGTTTTGTGCTTAAGATGAGTAGTTGTTTTTATCTGTCTGGAAGTGGGGAAGAGCAAAGCCGTCTCCTGCCCTTTATCTTTGCCCCTTTGTTTATGTTTCACTTGTTAGCATAGCCAGTCCTCCTAAATTTATTAACCTATTATGATGTGGAATTTAACCCCAAATGGATAATTTCCCAGTTGAACTTAATTTGAATTGGAAGTAAAAAATAAGAGCAAAAGCTCTTAAGATAATTTGTTTGAAAGCTATCTTATCTTTAAGGTACCACTGACTGGTGGTGTTGGGCAGTGGAATAATTGTATCACTTTCCTTCACCAAAAGCTACTTAGCAGTTTAACTTTACTAGTGTGGCAAACTATTTGTTTTGTAAAATAGCAATAGACTGTTGAGGCTTTCTGTCTAGTACAAGTTTTTTAATTCAAAACTGAATTAAATCATACACCACTTTTAACTTCTGGGGCTTTAGTTTCTGACTAAGATTTAATAGAAGTACTGTTTTTCAGTAAAAGGTGGTAATTCAATGTGAGTAAGCTTTCTGTGGTTATGATGAAATACGTGAAAAAAATCAAAGGAAGAGGGCTGGAGAGATGGCTCAGAGGTTAAGAGCATTATCTGCTCTTCCAAAGGTTCTGAGTTCGGTTCCCAGCAACTACATGGTGGCTTACAACCATCTGTCCTCTTCTGGCCTGCAGGCATATACACAGACAGAATATTGTATACATAATAAATAAATGAATATTTTAAGAAAAAAAATCAAAGGAAGACAGATTTACTTTGGCTCACAGTTTCGGTCTGTCTTCATCTGAATGAGGAACACAACCTGGAATAAAGCTGCTATGGTAGCTGGAAAACAGAAAAGAGGAAGGGGCTGGGGACAAGACACTTGGCAAGTTTCTATTACCTGTCAGGTTGTAAACCTATAATAGACTAATTCATTGGTGAGGATTAATTACTACTCATCTAGTCACTTTCACAACTCTTGTCTCAGGATACTCCTGCTTTGGGGTCAAGGTGTATGCTTTGGGGGAGGAATTTCAGATGCAAATCTTAACAAGTATTCAGACCATGAATGGATTTTTCTTTTCTTGCACAGTGGTTGCTGGGTTAGATTATAGTTGGTCTAGAAACCAAACCATTCAATTTTCTGAATTGTTTATAGTTGAACCTTTAAGCAACTTGTTTCCATAAATTAAAATTTCTGGACTCTACTGGACATACTATTAACAAGGGAATTACTCTGTGTTTGACCTATATGGATCTCAAACTTAGCTATGTACAGAATCACAGAGAGCATGATAAAATGCAGATTGTTAGACCCCAACATGGAGGTTGGTACTAAGATTTTGTATTTCTGAAAGTTTCTCTGGCTGATGTTGCTGGTTTGAGGGTTACACTTCAGGAACAACAGAGTCTTTGAGAGATTTGGCTGTATGTAATGGTGAACAGAGCTCCTTTCTAGCTCATCTTCCCATGGTGATTCTGTGTTACATATGCTGATAAAATAGCTAGTCCCAGGGATACTTACAATAGAAAGTGTTAACAGTTTAACAGAATAACCTATAGTGCTAAGAAGAAACTATTACAGTGACTTCATTTGTTTTACTAAGAAAAATATAAAAAAAAATTTTATTTTGATAACTTGAGGAATTTGTGATCAAAGAACTGTGGTTTCTTTATTTCTGTTTTTTTATCCTCTAGTTTTTAACAGTAGAGTTTGACTTCCTGACCACTGTTTCATTGTCTGAGTCTTTTGTGAGGATGAGTCTTTAAAGTAAAAGCCTGGGAAACCTTTTGGGTTTTCTTTTTTTTTTTTGTTTTCCAGATAGGGTCTCTTTATGTAGCTCTGGCTATCCTAGAACTGATTGTGTAGACCAGATGTCCTCAGAGATCCACCTGCTTCCCAAGTGCTATGATTAAAGACATGTGACCTATGCCTGGCTAAGGTTTCGTCTTTACAAAAAAAGATAATTGCAAGCCACAGGATTTTTGAAACCCTATTCAGTTGCATAGAAGCAGCAAAGTGGTTACAGTGTATCGACTAGGTGAAATGGTAGCTTCATGCTAATTAAGGTTAAATAAAACAAATACACTTGTGAATTCATTCAGGAAAATACTTTATGCCATTTATTTACATGAATGCTTTGAAGAATGGAAGGATAGAAGCACAGAAGTGTAGCTTATATGTTCAGTATGTACAATTGGGTAGAAGAGTATCTTAACTACCCTGATGCTCAGTCATGTTTGGCTTATGATGGCATTTGTTTTTAGTACTAAAATAAGCAGTATTTTGTGGGTTTACATTCTTGTATTTGATGTCTGTGATTCAGTTTATTTCTTACTTTGTTGTTAAACTTGAGCTAGATGAATATATTACTTAAGCTGGAGTATAGCTGAAAATTAAGACAAAATTTGAAGTAGACTTTGAATATCGATTAGGTTTTCTCATTTTGACGTGGTTAAACTGATAAAATTTATTCCTTTTTTTTTATGCAGGGAAAGCTTGATGATTATCAGGAACGAATGAACAAAGGGGAAAGGCTCAATCAAGATCAGCTGGTAAAGATGTTAATGTTTTACTTCAATGAAGGCTCAGTGTTCATTATTTTAAAAGAAAATTTTATAGTTGTGTTCTACTGAAAATGGATTTTTTTTTTGTCATCTTAGGATGCTGTATCTAAGTACCAGGAAGTCACAAATAATTTGGAATTTGCAAAGGAATTACAGAGGAGTTTCATGGCACTAAGTCAGGATGTAAGTAAAAGATAATGTGTAAAATACTAAAGTTTCCACTAACTTCATTGTTTGGGGTTAGTCCATTCACTACTGTTGATAAGCTCTCTGCAAGCTGTAGAGACTGGATTCAATTATATCCTACATAATTGCCAATTCTGTATAACTGAGAACACTTCTTGGAAAGGACTGCGTTAAAGATAGGATAAACATAATTATGTGAGATCTCAGTATAAAAATATTTTTTCCATAAATTCCTTTAATTTTATGTATACTATTTCACCAATGTTCTTAAGGAATGTGACAGACTGATACATACATTTACTGCTCTTAATCAACCCTTGATCCAACAGAAGGGCAAGTTTTCCCTAAATACATGTTACTGGCTGGCAATAATTGAATTTTTTAACTAGTACCTTTGTTTCATGCCTATCTTAGTCACTGTTCTTTGGCTGTAAAGAGACACTATGATTAAGGCAACTTTCAGTTACAGGAGTTTAGTCCATTATTATGGCGGTACACAGGCAGACATGTGCTGGAGAAATAGCTTGAGAGTTCTACATTTGAATTCATAGGGGGAGATAGAGAATTGGGTCTGGTTTGGGCTTTTTGAAACCTCAAAGTCCACCGCAGTAACACTTCCTCCAGTAAGGCCACACCCCCTAATCCTTCTCAAATACTGCCACTCCCTGATGATTAAGCATTCAAATACATGAGCCTATGGGGGCCATTCTTACTCAAACCACCACAGAGCCTTTTTGATAGAATACCAAAGATTGTGCAATCTGTAAACAATAAAAATATATTTTCTCAGTTTGAAAGTCCAAGACCTTACAAGATATTGGCATCTGGTAAGACCTTTCTTAGAATTGTGTATCACAAGACAGAAGATGGAAGAAGAGTGTGATCCTATTTCCACAGCCTTTTCCATAGCAACATTTACCAGTTCATCAGAGTGGTGCCCTTAGGACCAAAGTAATTATTAAAGACTTGACGTCTCAGCACTTGAATTTAGGCCTATACATTTCCAATACGTTAGTACAGGGTATGGCAGTTACACAGCAACCATTAACCAAGTGAAAGATATTGGTACTTGTTTAGGTCAGAACTTTAAGCTCGACAAACCATTTTTTCTCTGACCTTTTCTAAATATAGTTTATTTTTAAAAAGATGCTATGCAGTTAATCTACTCTGATCCTTTAATATATTTTTTTATAACTGTTAGACTCTTTTGTATCTACAGAGTAGCATTAGCTTAGCTTTAATCTATCTTTTCTTGCTCACACCTTCACTACTTGAGCTTATATTTTATCACAATTATTATAAAAGAAATCTTTGGGCTAGGGATCTGAGTTGGTAAAGTGAGGACCTGAGTTAGATCCCAAGAATCCATTTACAGGCTAGGCATGGTGGCACTTGGCTTTTAATCTTAGCACTAGGAAGTGCAGACAGATCCCAGGGGCCAGCTATCCAGCCAGCCTGTCCTTCTCAGTGAGTATCAGGCCAGGAAGAGACCTTGTCTTTTAAAAAAAAAAAAAAAGTAGATAGCATCTCAGAAAAGATGCCTGAGTTCCTCCTGTTCTAGGTGTGGATGAGTGTGTGTGTTTTCACATGTGTGTACATAAACACGCACATATGGGCAGTTATTTCTTTAAGGTGTTCCCCCCACTACTTCTCTTCCTGTTTTCTGCTTCCAGCTACCTATGAAAGACCTTCCTCATTTAAACTGCTCCCAATATTGAATAGTTCATCCATTTCAGTAGACATTTTCACCTTGTAAGCTTGCTTACCCATGCTAACTTAAATTAACATCACTTTTTATATATGTATACTGTGTGATTACTTTTCATTTATTGCTTTGATACCATTTATTTCTTCTGGTGCCAATATAAACTATCCTGTTATTTCAGTTTTCATTATTCCTTCATTCTCTTTAAGTTATAAATTTTTTTATGGGTTATAAAATGTTTTATGGGTGTTTTGCTTGTATGTGTGTCTGTACCACATGTATGCAGTATCTCTGTAGGTCAGAAGAGGGTTTAGATCCCCTGGAACTGGAGTGAGAGGTGGTTGTAATCTGCCCTGTGGGTTCTGGGAATTGAATCTGGTTCCCCTAGAAGAGCAGACAGTGCTCCTTGACCCCCAAGACAACTCTGCAGTCCCCTAATAATCTGTGTATAGATGTCTATTTTGTTTTTTCCTATGTCAGTTTATTCTGGTGAAGCTTGAGATGGTGGGAAAGTGTAAAGGAAAATAGTGCCATGACTCTTGAAAAAAACTTTACCTTTCTCTTCTAAACTGATGCTAACTAAACATGGTAGAGGAGGAGAGAAATATTTGACTTTGATGTCCTTCTTTCAGCCTTTCAAGGGAAGGACGGAGAAACTGAGAAAAAAAATACTTCATACTTTACCTAATTTATACAATCCGTTTTTCTCTGTCAGTATTTTTTTTTCCAATTCATAAAGACTGAATTTTGTGTACTGTCTTTCAAATACTGAAACTCCTTTCTGATACCATTTAATTTCTTCTGGTGCCAATATAAACTATCCTGTTATTTCAATTTTCATTATTCCTTCATTCTCTTTAAGATATCAATACAGCAAGGAGGAATTGATAGATTTTTGGCTTGTTCTTGCAAGTTAGTAGAAGGTACTAAGTTGAAATTCTGATGTCTCACATTAATGTTTTTTGGCAGATTCAGAAAACAATAAAGAAGACTGCACGTCGGGAACAGCTTATGAGAGAAGAAGCAGAGCAGAAGCGCTTAAAAACTGTTCTTGAGTTACAGTATGTATTGGATAAACTGGGGGATGACGAAGTCAGAACTGATCTGAAACAAGGTTTGAACGGAGTGCCAATATTGTCTGAAGAAGAACTGTCATTATTAGATGAATTCTACAAGTTAGTAGACCCTGAGCGGGACATGAGTTTAAGGTATGGTGGCATCTGGTAATAGAATGTCAGAGATACTGCTCTAATTTACAGTTGGAAGGTAGTTAATGTGGGTTTTTTGTTTTTGTTTTTTACAAGGTTAAATGAGCAGTACGAACATGCCTCCATTCACTTGTGGGACTTGCTGGAAGGGAAAGAAAAGCCTGTATGTGGAACAACCTGTAAGTATTTCAGATAATTCTGATTTTGTAGCTAGGAATTTTTAAAATTCCTTTTCTATCTAATATTGAAGACATTTTATAAGAGTATGAGTAGCAATTCAGAGTTTGGTTTATTTTTTTTTCTGTACTTTTTTTTTTTTTAAGCATACCTCAGTGACATCCTTTATTTCTTGTATTTGACACCTTTCTTTGGGCAAGACTTGTGTAAATGGCTTTTCTTCTGCCATGAAATACTTCCCTCATATATACTTCTGTGTTAGCTCTTGCTTGATTATAAGAGGAAAGTTTGGTAGTCTCACCCTGACTAGGACTAATCTGTTATTTTATATCATGTAATTTTGTCATTTTTGTGTTTTGATAACCCCTTCCATTAGGTTATAAGATTAGTGTGCACTGGTTGTGGTGTCTTATACCTTTAATCCTAGCATTTAGGAGGTAGAGGCAGGCAGATTTCTGTGAGTTTAAGGCCAGCCTAGTCTACAAAGCAAGTTGCAGGACAACCAGGGCTACATAAAGAAAACTTGTCTTGAAATGCCCTCACCCAATAAATAATAAAAATAAGAGACTTATTTTTAATTATTTGTGTATGTGTCTATATGAGTATGCTTGTGAGTGCAGTTTTCCGATGTGGTTATAAGAGAGTGTCAGATCTCTTAGACTGGGCATTCAGATGTGGTTATAAGAGAGTGTCAGATCTCTTAGACTGGGCATTCAGATGTTTGTGAGCCAACCCCTGTTGAACGTAGGTCCTCTGCAAGGAGCAACAAGTGAGTACTCTTAATCTCCGAGTCATTTCTTCAGTGCCAAGAGCATGCCTAACACAGACATAGCATGTGCAACAGAGATGCTTAATGAATCAATAATCTTAGCTTTAGTCCTTCTTTATTTGCTTAGTAATAGTGTGAGTAGGTTCTATTTCCTTTTTATTATGCTGTAATTTATGTATTTGTGTATTTTACTAACAGTTGATTAATTTTACTTCTGTTTTGTAGACTGTTAACTATTTTCAAATCTGTTGTCAGACTGTGCAACATTGTAATCCATATTATGTCATTTTTTTTTCCAGATAAAGCACTAAAGGAAATTGTTGAGCGTGTTTTTCAGTCAAGCTACTTTGACAGTGCTCACAGCCATCAGAATGGGCTGTGTGAGGAGGAAGAGGCAGCCTCAGCACCTACAGTGGAAGACCAGGTAGCTGAAGCTGGTGAGTACTTGGGAAATAGGAGCTTTAGTTTTGGTCCTGGCCTTATTTTCCATTTCCTTTGATAAGGGTGTGTGTGTGTTTAGTTATTATATCCATATTTAAATTTTTTTAAAAATTTATTTATTATGTATATAGTGTTCTGGGCACCGGATCTCAGATCTCATTATAGATGCGTGTGAGCCACCGTGTGATTGCTGGGAATTTGAACTCAGGACCTCCAGAACAGCAGTCAGTTCTCTTAACCTCTACTTAACCTCTGAGCCATCTCTCCAGCCCCCATATTTAAATTTTAAAATGCACTTGGATATGGCAAGATATGTTAGTAATCTGAAGTATTCAGTGCCTATCATTTGTCTTACAGGCCTTGATCCCATGCCAACATAAAATAAGATGATATGATTTATTTTAGGAGGAAGGTGGGAAGAGTGCAGACCTATGGTCCTGATCTGTAAACTTAACTGCAAGGGGTTCTTTGCAGTTCTTATTTAGCATCTTAGTGAAACACTAGTGTGACTAGATAATCCGGGTGCTTTCATGGACATTCTTAAACTGATGAGTAAAATTGAATACAGTTAGATACTTCAAAATTTTGGGTATTTTAAAACATGAGTTCAGAATTTGATTGCTTAAGGTAAAAACTTACTTGAACACCAGCTGTCTAAATTGGGGTAAATTGCTAAATACTCCAGGTTTCTATTTAGGTTGTGTAGGTAAGTGCTGTTAGGTCAAGCCATAAGGGGAAGACTGCTTATTGGTGGAATATGGGTAGTGAGACAGATTTGTCTTTTTTTTTTTTCAATATTTATTTATTATGTATACAACATTCTGTCTGTGTGTTTGTCTGCAGGCCAGAAGAGGGCACCAGACCTCATTACAGATGGTTGTGAGCCACCATGTGGTTGCTGGGAATTGAACTCAGGACCTTTGGAAGAGCAGGCAGTGCTCTTAACCACTGAGCCATCTCTCTAGCCTGTCTTTTGGTTTTTTGAGACAGGGTTTCTCTGTGTAGCTTTGACTGTCCTGGAACTCATGTTGTATACCGGATTGGCTTGAACTTAGAGAGATCTGCCTTGCTCTTTCTCTTGAATGCTGGATTAAAAGTGTGTGCCACCACTACCCAGCAAGACAGGCTTTTTGTGACGTTAGTTTTTCTGCTTTTATTAATAAATTTTATAGTTATTCTTTTTTTCTTTAGATAGTCTTAATATATAACTTCTACTGGTCTGGAACGCCTAGATATCTGCCTGTCTTTGTCTCAGTGCAGGGTTTAAAGGTGTGCACCAAACTGGGCATGCTTTGAGGCAGGTGGATCTCTGTGAGTATGAGGCCAACCTGCTCTACATAGTGAGTTTCAAGACAGCCAGAGCTCCAGAGTGAGCCCTGTCTCCGTGTGCGCACGTTACTCCAGGCCCAATCTTTATGTTCACCCTGGAAGCTACTGTTAATGAATGTAATTCATCCTGGAGTAACGTAAAGAAACTGACTGTTAAAAAAAGGTATAATATAAGAACTTACCACTAATATATTCAGATTCCTTGATTATCTGATGTAAAGTGTTATTTTAGATTAGATTTTAAGTGGAACTGAATACATTGAAACAAATTCTCATCTTTTTTTGGTTATCATTTACAGACTTTTGTTTTTCTTAAGAGCAGTTTTAGATTCATAGTGAAATTAAACATAAAGTGGGGGGTGGGTGGAGAGATGTCTCCCTAGTTAAGAACACTGACTGCTTGATTCTTTTTTTTTATTTTCGAGGCAGGGTTTCTCTGTGGCTTTGGAGCCTGTCCTGGAACTAGCTCTTCTAGACCAGGCTGGCCTCTAACTCACAGAGATCCGCCTGCCTCTGTGCCACCGCCGCCCTGCTCAGGGTTTGATTCTAAGCACCCAGAGGATGCTCACAACTGTCTGTATCTCCAGTTTAGGGATTTGCCATCCTTGTCTGGCCTTTGTGGGGACTATAGACCATACATGCAGACAAAAACATCCATATACGTAAAAACAATTTAAATTGCTCTTTCATTCTCCTGCAATTGCATAATTTCTTTACTACAGCAATAGAGGTATATTTGTTGCAATAGACAAGCCTAATACGTTATCACCTAAATATATATGGCTCCCCTTGGCTCCTTGTACCTTCTGTAGATTGAGATAAGTATATAACAGGTTTCCACCATTATAATTTCACTGGCTTATAGAAGTCTCTTCTGTTCCATTTCCTTTTTAACTCTAGAACCTGAGCCAACAGAAGAATACACGGAGCAAAGTGAGGTAGAATCAACAGAGGTATAATTTTTTTTTAATTTAATACTGCTTTTATCCTTCTGTCTTTAAAACAGATACCATAAACATTGACTTTTCTTTTCAGTATGTCAATAGACAATTCATGGCAGAAACACAGTTCACCAGTGGTGAGAAGGATCAAGTAGATGAGTGGGCAGTTGAAACAGTTGAGGTAAGGATTTTTTTGTCTTAAAAGGTTAATGTCATTTGATGTTAGCAATTTTTTACCTATCTTGAGAATAAATTAGGTTTCTAGTTTTTTTGTATTATTGGCATATTTAATCTGTCAAAGTACACGGTTTTGCTTTGATTATCTTGTTTTTAAAATTTATTTTTAATACAGAAGAATGTTTTGCAAGAATGTATGTTTGTATACCATGTGTGCTCAATGCCATTCAAAAGCCATAAGTGGGCACCAGATACCCTTGAACTGGAGTTACAGATGGTTGTCAATCACTGTGTCGGTTCTGGAAATCGAATCTTGGTCCACTGGAAGAGCAGTCACTACTCTTAAGTGCGAAACTGTATCTCTGGCCCCCTTATTTGTATCTTTGATACCATGTTGTGCATGTTGTGAGGGCTCCCACCTCACAAAAAATGTGTGTCACTGTCGTCTTTGACTTTACTTAAAAGCTGTTCTTTCTTGATGTAGTCTCTGACATAAGTCCCTTATATGTTCTCATCCCTAGTTCATTAGTCCCCTTCATATTTCTCTATAGTTTAAAATAAAATAGATTGAAAAGTAGTGAACTAAAATACTACATGCTAATTATTTTAAGTTAAGAAAACTGGAAGCACTATATTACCAAAATGTTTATGTGTTGTGTTCTTTTTGAGGAACCTTTTTTTGGGGGTGTGGGGATGGAGGATGAAAGAGGTTCTCTGAAAGAGCAGTCAGTGCTCTCTGCAAACTTAAAAAGACTATTTAAGTGTTGGTTTGGACCATGAGGTGCATGTTGGTGGTAGAGAAGTTTACAGTTGCTTCCTTCCACCCTGTGTGTTCTAGGGGAATTGAACTCCTGTCCTCAGGTTTGACTGGGAATGCTTTTATCCAGGAGCCATCTCTGCTCCCACCTTTTTTTGAGTAAAGCTTGTTTTCCTCATGACAGTCTAGATTGTGTATTTAGTGTTTGGGAAACAGCTGTGAAGATGCTGGAGTCTTTTTTCCTCTCCTATTTTAGGTGGTAAACTCACTCCAGCAGCAGCCTCAGGCTGCATCTCCGTCAGTGCCAGAACCCCACTCTTTGACTCCAGTGGCTCAGTCAGATCCACTTGTGAGACGGCAGCGAGTGCAAGATCTCATGGCCCAAATGCAGGGTCCCTATAATTTCATACAGGTAAGTGTGTTCTTGTAAAGCACTGTTAGCAGTAACTTTAAATGTCTATTGTTTGACGTAATTCAATTATATTCTCATTTGTAGGATTCAATGTTGGATTTTGAAAATCAGACGCTTGATCCTGCAATAGTTTCAGCACAACCTATGAACCCTACCCAAAACATGGAAATGCCTCAGCTTGTTTGCCCTCCGGGTTAGTAATGATGATTTAAAAGTAGTTCATTTTTAGAGACTATATGCCTCTGTGTGTGCACATGTATGCATGTGTTTGCACGTGTGGTGATATATGTATGCTGTCTGAACAACTTTCAGGAGTCCCAACTGTGGGTTCCTCAGGAACAAATTCAGGTCATCAGGCTTGGTGGGACAAGTTGCCTTTTTTTTTTTAAAACCATATGAACCATCTTAACAGCCTCCAAAGTCTGTCTTTTAACTATTCCTAGGCCTTCAATGCTTTTTTTTTTTTTAAAGAGAGGAAATAAATTCAAGACCCACTACTGATTTCAGAGTTTTTGAAAGTTAATTTTGCCCTTTGTAATGCTTTTATTTGAGTCTTTTGATGAGAACTGTTATCCTGTAAGCAGTTAATACCTAGTTCTGTCATTTCTTGTAACACATGTATTGACACAGACACACAGAACTGATGACTTCACAAATTAAACACAATAGCATCTAAGTGATGAATGGGAAATTAATAGTGCTCCAGAAACCTACACTATGTTTTTTCATTTACGAGTTATCTTCTCTATCTCCATGTGACAACCACTTCCTTCTGATACTCTTAGTTTTGACAGCTGCTGCAGTTTGTGTTAGTGAAACTTTGTGTAGCATTTTAAATTTCGAAAATCTTCTTTAAAAGATTTTGCTGGGGGCATTTGTATAGTGAGTTTTGGTACTCTGGGAAGCTAGAGACTCTTGAATCCCTCTAGAAGTGGAGTTCTAAGTCCTTGTGAGCTGCCTGGTGGAGCAGGAAGAACTGTCATCTTGTGTGTTCTCTTAAATGCTGAGCCTTTCTGTAAAATTCCTCCCAGACAGCCCCCCCACCCTTCCAACAGGGTTTCTCTGTGTAACAGCCCTAGCTGTCCTGGAACTCAGAGAAATCTGCCTGCCTGCCCTCCTGTTTCATGAGTGTTGGGATTAAAGGCATGTACCACCACTCACTGCCCAGCAGATGATTTAAAGCTCTTAAGATTAAGAGAAAAATAATCCATTCCGTGGGTGCTTGCAGTTCTTGAGGGAAAATTTCAGATGATACAGCTGTTGAGGGGATTCATGAGCATGAAAGGAAGAGAAGAATGAGACATTCAATATGCATCATTGATTGAAGTAATACCTCCATAGAGGCTGTGCATTGTACTGAGTGGATCTTCCCTATAGGACCATTAGTGATTTTGATCTTTGTCTTCATTTTCTCACCAGAGCATATCAAAATGGTATAAAGTAACATAAAATCTAGTATAACTTTTATTTTTATTTATTTATTTTTGGTATTTTTGAGCTAGGGTCTCATTATATAGCTGTGACTTTCCTGGAACCCACTATGTGTAGACCAGGTTGGCATTAAATTCACTGGGAGCTGCCTGCCTCTTCTCCCCAAGTACTCCAGTCATAGGTGTGTGCCATCACACCTGGCATATTCTTAAGTGTCAGAAGGTGACGAATAGTTAACTTTTGAAATAGAATTAAGAGTTCTGTACATGAAAGGGAGCTTATATCAATTTCTGAATCAAGACGTAGAAGAGTTAATGCCAACATGAAGAGCAGCTGTTTTTATTATTATTATTACTAGGTTTATTTTACATGTTTTGTATGCATGTATATTTTGTTCCACATGCATCCCTTGGGACTGGAGTGATTGTGAGCCATCAAGTGGGTGCTGTGAATTGAACTTGGGTCCTCTGCAGCAACAAGTGCTCTTAGCTGTTGAACCAGCTCTACAGCCCAACCTGTTTTGTTTTGTTTTTTAAAATGTCCATTTTTCTGAACTCCACCAGAGTAAGGAGGAGTTCAGAAATTCTCATCGGAATTGTGCCAAAGTTAAGACGTGTAGTATTTACATACCTGTAAGGTTATCATACACTCAGCTAATGCTAACTAAGCCCATTAGACTCTTCTATGCAACAGCCTGTACTTTTGATGATCTGTTTAGCAGTGGTTGGGAGAGAAGCAAGAGAAAGTGGAGACTATCCAATAAAGGTGCATACTGTGTGTGCTTTATTAAAATGCCCATGTGGTTTGTTTGGTTGGTTTTTTTGTGGTTTTGGTTGTTTGTTTTCAAGACAGGGTCTTACTATGTAACCCTGGCTGGAGCTCACTATGTACACCAACCTGGCCTCAAACTTAGATCCATTTGCTTCTGCCTCCCAAGTGCTGGGATTAAAGATGTGTTTCATTGCGCCTGGCTGTATTTTTTTTTTAAATCTCTTATAGAAACATATTGAAAGTTGATCTTAAGATATTAACTTTGTCTAAAAATCTAGCCAAAAGTCTTATATTGTTTGGTTTTATTAATATTGTATGTATGTGAGTGTATGTGTGCACAATGCTATTGAGCATATGGAGGTCAGAGGAGAACTTGGAGACAGCCTGTTCTTTCATTCTACCATGAGAGTTCTAAAGATAAAAAGAACTAAGGTTGTAAGGGATGACAACAACAGTGTTTCTTTTCTATTTGTTTGTTTCTTTGTTTATGGTTTTTTTGAGACAGAGTTTCTCTGTATAGCTTTGGAGCTGGTTTTGGAACTCTCTGTAGACCAAGCTGGCCTTGAATTCACAGAGGTCCACCAGCCTCTGTCTCCCGAGGTCTGGGATTAAAGGCGTGTGCCACTAGTACCTTGCCAAAAGTGTTTCTTAATCCATTGAACCTTCTTGTCAGCCCTTGTCAAAGTCTTGAATATAAGTAATACTACTTTCTTGTGCTTCTTTAAAAATTAACATTGTTTTTATTTGTGTTTGTATGTATGCCAGTGTGTTTGGGTGCCTGCAGAGGTCAGAGAGGGTGTTGGATCCTCTGAAATTGGAGTTACAGGTGGTTATGAGCAACCTGCTGTGGATGCTGGAAGCCGAACTCTGGTCTTTTGGAAGAGCAACAAGTGCTCTTTACCTGCTGAGCCATCTCTCCAGGACCAGACCAGGCCACCTGGGTGTGAGAATTAGGAAATCGTAACTGCCAGACCATGTGGGATTATGCTACTTTCAGAGGTGGACTTTCTCAAAAATACTGGCACTGGTTATTTATTGTCTGTTATTGTCTACCTTCTACTGATACTTTTCTTACTGGCATCTTACTTTACCCAGCAAAACACAAAATAGATACAACTATGAGACTATAATCTATAATCTCTGCTTAGTGCTAATTTGAAAGCTGAAATCTTAGTTGTACTTTGCAATTTATTTTGAAAATGTTCATTAATCATTTGGTTATAGAAATTTACCCTTAGCACTATGTTAAACGTAGATAAAATTTAAAAAATTGGATTTTCTCTTAAGAAATTTGATTTTATGTAACAACGCTTTTATACTTGCAGTTCATTCTGAATCAAGACTTGCCCAGCCTAATCAAGTTCCTGTACAACCAGAAGCCACACAGGTAAGAATGGATGAGTAGTTTCGTTTATGTTGTTTTTTAATGAGGACTCATTCTTAGTCGGGGATGCACTTGATCACTTTCCAAGTGTTCTGTTAAAGATTGATTGGCAGTAGGTAGTTATTAGAATTTATTTCCATGCTTATTTGTTTTTGTTTTGGTGACTTTAAAATTTTTTCATACTTCACACATTAGGACCTTGTCTTAAAAGTTATTTTACATTGATAATTGCATATGTAATAGCAAGTTAAAGGGAAATAAATGTCTTTAAAACAGTTGCGGGGTTGTGATGGCACACGCCTATAATTCCAGCACTCAGGATGAAGAGTCAGGTGGATCTCTGAGCTTGAGGCTAGCCTGGTCTACAGAGTGAGTCCAAGACACCCAAGACCATGCAGAGAAAGTGTTTCTGTCTTGAGGAAAAGAAAAAAGACAAAACAAAAATCCAGAAAAAACTAAACCACCACCAGTTAACTACTTTAACTAATTTAAACTTTAAGATTTAAATATCAGTATAGTTTGCAATTGTTACGTGTTTAATTCATCTTGAAACAGTCTCAATATGTAGCCCTGATTGACCTGGACCTTGCTATGTAGAACTTGAAGTCAGAGATTTCTTTGCCTCTGCCTCCCCCAGTACTGGGATTAAAGGTGTGTTACCAACCAGCCATATATCATAAAGTCTATAGTCTCAAACTAGAGAGATAAATTCTCTTTCTCTTAACAGACATATCTTTTTCTTTGAATCTGTATTAGAGTTAGTATAATTTTTTAATGATCAATTTTGTTAGAAGAAAATAAGGTTTGAGATTATTATTTTTGTATAGGTTCCTTTGGTTTCGTCCACAAGTGAGGGGTATACAGCGTCTCAACCCTTGTACCAGCCTTCTCATGCTACAGAGCAGCGGCCACAAAAGGAGCCAATGGATCAGATTCAGGCAAGTTCTGTTATCAAGCATGACCTGGCATGGTACTTAAACTATAAATGCAGTGATTCTTTTGGGTCCTATTTTGTGTTAGTTTACCATTAAAGTTGTTTATTCACTTTGTGTTTAGGCAACAATATCTTTAAATACAGACCAGACTACAGCATCATCATCCCTTCCTGCTGCTTCTCAGCCTCAAGTGTTCCAGACTGGGACAAGTAAACCTTTGCATAGCAGTGGAATCAATGTAAATGCAGCTCCATTCCAATCCATGCAAACGGTGAGCAGTTAACACTGTTTAGTTTGTACTATGAGTCGCTAAATAAGCTGAACCTTGTATCTATGGTTGTATCTGTGTTATGTTTACTGACCACTAGACTCTGATTGTTAGACTTCTCAGTGATGAGTTTTAGCCTTATGAGTCACTCATATGTAAAATTTTTAGCTTCCTTCAAAGGTTAAGAGATCTAGTTTCAACAAAACAAAAAGTTTAAACAAAACAAACAAGCCAGAGAGATGAATCAGTAGGTAAGGTCCTTGTTGCCAAGCCTTATATTCTAAGTTTAAAGATTTATTTATTTATTATGTATGCAGTGTTCTGTCTGCATGTATGCCCACATGCCAGAAGAGGGTGCTGGATCTCATTTCAGATGGTTGTGAGCCATGATGTGGTTACTGGGAATTGAACTCAGGACCTCTGGAAGAGCAGCCAGTGCCCTCAACCTCTGAGCCATCTCTCCAGCCCATATTCTGAGTTTAATCCCTGGAACTCAAATGGGAGAATAAGAAATCTAAGTTATGAAAGTTGGCCTCTAACCTCCACATGTGCACTTCATACACATAAATGCATATACTAACTCTTTAAATCAAAACAAAAGGAGTGTTGTATAATATTTGTGGACTTAGAACCTAGATATGTAACTGTTGGCATCTTTGCTCTTTATTTTACTGGAATGTTTGAAAATAGAATTTAGATGTTATGTTTCACTGATTCATCAGTAATTATTTTTAAATTATATAATTACTAGAAAAAGTACTATATTCTAAAATAGGGTTGTATTAGTGTCAGCTGAATTCCTGAAGTATTAAGCACTTAAAATTTTTTTTCTTATTTGATTTGCTACAGGTGTTTAATATGAATGCCCCAGTTCCTCCTGTTAATGAACCAGAAACCTTGAAACAACAGAATCAGTACCAGGCTAGTTATAATCAGAGTTTTCCCAGTCAGCCTCACCAAGTGGAGCAAACAGAGCTTCAACAAGATCAACTGCAAACTGGTAAGAAGGCCAGGGTGACTTTTTATGGTTTTGTTGTAGTCCCACCACCCTC